>PVIA01007969.1:0-77047 GCA_004024845.1 Tonatia bakeri
AACCCATGGATATAGAGGGCCACTGTATTGTGTCAGTATTTGCCAGTGGGTACTTTTGTGTGTGTGGTATGTAAAATAATAATAATATGGCTTATGTTACATTTTATAATAGCCTGTCTTAGATTTGATGAAATGTGCTATTAAATATTAGGAATTAAAGTATGAAAGGGAAACATTTCAATTAAGAAAGCAAAGATGAATTTTTAAAAATAAATACAGTGGGAGAATCTTGGTGAAACTGTTGGGTGGGGTAAGGGAGAGAGAGGGTCAGAGCCTTTCTTTATACCTTACTATGAAATATATTTCAGATGGAACAGAAGTTTAAATATAAATAGCTATATTACTATAAAATATTAGAAATGTACCTCATATTTGTAATCTCTGAATGGACTGGGATCTGGTATTTCTTAGGTGTGAGAGAAATCAGAAAAAAACTAAGCAATATTGTTTATAATATATAGGACCTTGATATTCTTTTGTATTTTTAATAATTAGTAAAGTTTTTCTGAAAGTTATAAATTTTAGGATGGGGAGAAAATTCAGACAACTGTAATTGAACAACAATAAAATAATAAAAATATATAAAAAATAAAAGTTATTAATTTTAGTACCTAAAAACCAACACATTTTGTTTGATATAAACACTATGGACAGAAGTTTGGAACATGGGGGAAAGTATTTGAATTATATGGCAAACAAAAGATTAACATTCTCTATGTAAAGAGCTCTTGTAAATAAATAAGAAAAGTAGCTCTGAGATCAGATAGTAAAATGATATAAGGAAATAATTCACAAAAGAGGAAATACAAATAGTCAATAAACATATGAAAATATATCTTACCTCACTTGTATTTAAAGAAGCACAGATTAAAATAAGATTTCTTTTTTTAAAAGATTTTATTTATTTATCTTTTAGAGAGGGGAAGGGAGGGAGAAACAGTAGGAGAAAAACATCAATGTGTGGTTGCCTCTCCTGCACCCCCTACTGGAGACCTGGTCTGCAACCCCAGCATGCGCCCTGACTGGGAATCAAACCAGCGACCCTTTGATTCACAGGCTGACACTCAACCACAGAGCCACACCAGCCAGGGCTAAAATAAGGTTTCTTTGACAGCAGAATACCTACCAATGTTGCTAAGGACATATGTAGTAAAACAGGTACTCTTATTTTTCTGGAGAGCAGTTTATCAATATGTGTTAAAAGCTTTAAAAATAAAGGATGTAAAGTCTCTATCAATAAAGGAATTATAATAGTGAAAAAAGAAAAAAGCATAGACAGGGTATTAGAATTGTGGTTCATGTCTATATGTCGAAAGGTGCAGCCATTAAAAATGATGATGTAAATGTTCACTAGCATGAAAGGATGTTCACTGTATATTGTTATTGAAATCGGCTTAAAACAGCATGTATGTTGTTTATACTATGATTCCATTGGTTAAAATGTGTATATACACTGGTTTGTAGCATATATTACATACATATAGAAAAAGATCTAGACGAAGGCAAACAAAAATGTTTATAGTAGTTAACTATATGTAATGGGATTATAAATCTTCATATTTATCATCAATACAAATTGAATATATTCACATTTATCATCAAATACAAATTCTTTGTATTTTTCTAACAATCCATCTTTTATATTAAGAAAATGTAAAACTCCTATTTTGTAACAGCCAAATCTCTCTTTATGTGTTTTTGAAGTATACTTCATGTCGTAAGTAATCTTACATAGGTATGTTTTAGTTTTTAACTTTTTGGGGAGACAAACTTCTCAATGCATCTTGACAGTGCTTCTTCACTGTCACCATTTCTGCCCAATGAACAATAAGATTCTGTATCTTATGGCTTAATTTGAGGATAGGAACCAATTACAAGTAATACATAAACAAACTACAGTTTTTAATAATCGGCCTGTTTTATTTCAAGGATATTACAGTGGTAAAGTCCATGAAGAGTCCTCCTGCCGGAGTCAAGCTTGTTATGGAAGCCATATGCATCCTGAAAGGCATCAAAGCTGACAAGATCCCTGACCCTACAGGTTCAGGGAAAAAAATGGAGGATTTCTGGGGTCCAGCTAAGAGACTTCTTGGTGATATTCGATTTCTGCAGTCACTTCATGAATATGACAAAGACAATATTCCTCCAGCTTACATGAATATCATAAGAAAAAACTATATTCCAAATCCAGATTTTGTCCCAGAAAAGATTAGAAATGCATCCACAGCAGCTGAAGGTTTGTGCAAGTGGGTGATAGCAATGGATTCGTATGATAAGTAAGTACTGGCAAAACGAAAGCAAACCAATACGTTTTATGTTTAAGTTTGGTCAGTTAGAAATATAAAACTTAAGAGCTCTCGGTTAAGGTGAGAGTAACCCCAGAAAACCATGTCTAATATCTGCTGTGTGCTTACATATTCACTGAAGAGAAAATTATACCAATTAAATAATATAATACAGTGGTAATTAAACTCTTTGGACTCTGAAGCCCTTTATACTCTATAAGAGTACTGGAGACTCCAAAACTTTTGTTTATCTATCATACTAAAAATTAAAGCTGAGAATTTCTAAAATATTTATTAATTTATTTTAAGATAGCAATGAAAACATTACATGTTAACCCAACTTATATTTAAAAATCTACATTTTCAAAAAAATTTGTAAGAGTGCTAGTGTTTTATATTTTAACAAATCTCTTTAATATGTGTTCTAATAGAAGATAGCTGAACTCTCAAACCTGCTTCTTCATTCAGTCTGTTGCAATGTATTGTTTTGATTGAAGCATATGAAGAAAATACAGTCTCACACAGATGTTTAGGTAGATAAGGCAGGACCTCGTGGATTCCCTTAAGTGGAAGGACATACCTTGGACATTTGGAAAACCACTGGTGTAATATATACTCTTTATGAGACAAGGAGCCTTTTTTGATGGCTGTATGAGAGCCATTTTATAGCATGACACAGAGTAAAAATTATTGGTAATTTCTTCAAAAAGCAACTATTACAGGATATCTTTTAAATTCACACACAATTTTAATCATTGTACACATATATTACATGTTCTATATGTTTGGGACCATGATATACCATGCTAATAATAAATTTTAATTCAGTGTTTGTTCATTTGTAAAGACAAAATGACTAACTCCATTTTCCAAATAGAGAAAATAATTTAGGTCTATCCTTTTTTCCTGCATAGTCCCTTTTATTACTAACATACATATTTATAAGAAAACTGAGTTTTATTTAAAGGTATATTCTGAAATTTTGAAAAAAGAGATAAAAATGACACGGATAATATATCTCACCTTCTCATCAGAATTAAACCTTAAATTAGGCTACTTTCCTCAAATACTGTAATTTACATATGGAAAATGAATATGCTATTCTCCTTTGGCAAAATCACCAAAATTCCACATTGACAACAATCAAATATTTTGGGTAAAAATTAATTACTTATTTGAAAACAAACTATTCTGCATATTTGGTATCTATTTTAACAGTCATTTCTTATGTAGCAGCATCAGGTTGACTGATTCTTAGATGAAACAGAACACAGAAATTGGGATAGGTTGAGTCATAGTAAGAATATTAGGAAAACAAATTCAATGAGGGTGCACTGGAATTTTAAATGGATATTTCATTTTCCAATTTTCCTTTTTGCAGAGTTGCAAAAATAGTAGCTCCTAAAAAGATAAAACTGGCTGCCGCTGAAGGGGAGCTGAAAATCGCCATGGAAGGTCTTCGGAAAAAGCAGGCAGCCCTGCGTGAGGTTCAGGACAAGCTGGCCAAGCTTCAGAACACGCTTGAGCTAAATAAAGAAAAGAAGGCTGACTTGGAAAACCAGGTATAGGATGATATCGGCAAATACGAGCAAATGGTCAATTATTGTAAGTAAAACCAATGTTCACGTTAGCATACAGCCCAGCAAGCCTCTCTTCCTGCTGGTTAGGAGTGGGTAAGTTGCAACCCACAGGCCAAATCCAACATTGCCCATCTTTATGACCCACAGGCTGGTCATGGTTTTGACCTTTTTAAATGATTATGTATTAAGTGGTTATATAAGTACCTACATAATATCCTCAATTTTACCTCTTTGGCCCCAGAGCCTAAAATATTTACCTGTTGGCCCTTCCCTCCACCCCCAACAAAAGAAAAAAATTGCCAGTCATCTCTGCTTTATATTTTAAAGTATTGAGCTAGATTATTTAAATTATTCTTCATGTTATATATAGGTAAGGAAATGGACAATCAAAATATCAATTAACTTAGGTCATTTAAGAGTTCATGGCAAAGCTGTGATTAGAATTCAATACCCAGAACAATAAATACTGTGTCCACTGAAGATGTTTTTAAGACTAAAAACATTGCTCTAACTTATATAGCAATGCTGTTTGCAAAAATTAACTGCTAAAGTCTGATTATGAAAAAAAATCAAAATATTTTGTAACAGTCACAATTTGTTGTGTGCTTATTACATGCAAAGCATTGTTGTTCTGAGAGCAGTATGTATTTATCTCATTTGTTCTCACAGCAGCCTTCTGAAGGGGATCATCTTGGTACCTTTTTGTAGCATCTAAAGCGTGGAAAAGTTGGGCAGATTGTCCATGGTCAACTTCTAAGCATTAAGGCTAAGATCTGAACCCAGGCGATCTGACTCTAAAAGTGTGGTACTGTGCTCTTTCCCATGGTGCCACACTGCTTCCTTCTACAGGATATGTGCACATATTCTGTATTTCTACAGATAAATGACAGGGTACTAGCATTCAGAAATGTGGCCCGTTACTGGGCATGATTTCCTAGTGGTAAGTGTTAATTAAATAATACGACAGATAGTATGTTGTCGCTGACTCTAAGCATGTTTCAGCCTGCCGTATGTTTGAAGTTCCTATTGCTTTTTGAAAATAAAATGCTAAAAATTGTGGTGATATAAAATGAATATGTGTGTATATGTTTACTAAAAATCTGCTTTAGGAGGAGAAAAATATTTTAGCTAATATATTTTTACTCACTAGTTTCTGATGACAACTTTATTATAGTCCAAGACCTGATTTAACATTTCAACATCATTGAAAGAATAATGGATGAAGAAAGAAACTAGGAAGACAAAAACTATTAGAAAAAGGAAAATTAAAAAAGAAAAATTTTAAATTTAGGAAGTATTAAAAATATTACCAATTAGATACCCTTTGCTTTTTTAAACCTATCTTTAAATAAACTGATACAGTATTTTATATCTTTTCATTTAAAGGCAATTATTTAATATACATATTAATAGCATTAAGAAAAAATATAACCCAAATTCTTATTATAAAATAATATAAATGTCTCTATTTTTATCAATTATTTACTTCCTTTTTTATGTGAATATTCAATTTTAAACTTTAAGGTAAACTTTACTTATTCTTGTCTTCTTCCCAAAATAAAGATGTTAAATCACTTAAAATTAAATTTAAAAATTCAAGTATTCTACTAGAATATCGCTATTGCATGGGTTGAAATGGCTTTGTCCCTAGTTTGCTATGTTTATAGTTACCCATTTTATTTTTTTAATCACATTGCTTAAGTATATATAATCAAATTTGGTTAACAGTCTTGCACAGAGTAGGCTCTCAGCTCTTGACTGACGCCCTGATTTAAGGTTAATAGCAAATGTCTTGAATATGTTGACACGATTTAACAACTTGAAAGTTGTAGTTTGTAAGTAAGCACAGATTATTTAAACTTTTAAACATTTAACCTTTAAAATGATCAAATCAACTGTAACTTAAATAAGTAAAAAATGTTCACAGAATATTTAAAATAAAATGCATTTAGATTATTAAAATGGAGGGAGAACATCTATATTTGCAAGAGAATGCCCTTTATTACTTACTTTTTAGTGTCTCATACTGTAGGTCATTTCCTTAAATAAATCTATGTTAGCATCATATGATAAATATGATTTCATAAACTGCATTAAACACTTTATTATGAAAAATTCTAAAGCATCATAAAGTTCCCAGTATTCATAATGAGGTATCTCACATTTTTTTTGAGAGAGTTAAAAAAATTCTAACTAGAAGTTTGTATTGTAAAAAATTATTTATCTCTAAGGGTAAAAGCTTACAGAATTTTAAGACTTGTTCTGCTTGCGCATGTTGATAAAAATTTACTTTCATCTTTGAGGTTGATTTGTGCAGCAAAAAGCTGGAACGGGCTGAGCAGCTGATCGGAGGCCTTGGGGGAGAGAAGACTCGGTGGAACCACACAGCACTGGAGCTGGGGCTGTTGTACGTCAACCTGACAGGTGACATCCTCATTTCCGCAGGAGTGGTCGCTTACCTGGGGGCCTTTACCTCTAACTATCGACAGGTGAGAGATACTAGTTGATTCGTAAGGTCTCTTTTGGACCCTCCCATGACAGCCAATATTAATCTTAGGGATGTTTGTTTGTTTGTTCGTTGTGTTAAATGTGAGAAGCAAAATGTATTTGATTTCTGATTGTGCATTTAAGTTATTCTCTGAATTAGCTCTATAAAGACTCATCTGAAATCTGTTTTAGAAACAAAAAGGCCTACTTAAAAAATTTAATGTGAAATGGTAGACCCCACTGATAAAATTTTAGTTCCTAAAGAAATATAAAGGTATCAGTATTGTGTGTGTGTTTTATCAACTAATCCTTGTGAATTTCAATAATAAATCATTTCTAAATCTCTTCAGAGATTGAAAGTTCAGGGGAAGAAATAGCTGGCCTAAAACCCAATTGATAAGTGACTTTTTTTCCTTAGAAAACAAAGACCAAGTTCCCTGTTTTCAATTCCCACCCCTTTGCCAGATCCCACCTCAGTTTTCTCCTTGACCCACCTCTAAACCCTATTTCTTCTCTCTGACTATTTTTCAGTCTTTTTGTGAACAAAACCCAGCAGATTCTTCATCTGTCTTGGGAAAATTGAACTAGAATCCAACCCTGAACATGGCCCAATTGAAGCAAGAGGAGTGATTTAGAAAAATTAAAACAATTAAAAGGAAAAGCGGGTGATGAGAATAAAGAGAAGGAAGAAAACTAAAACTAAAACATTTGGCAATAGCTTCTGTTGTCAAGCAAGGAAAGAACAAGAAAATGATAACAACTTTATCATTTTATAAAGCATTTGCTTGCTTGTGGTCTCAGCTGAACCTCACTTAATTTCAGGACTTTCTCTTAAGCAGGATTCTCGGTGGCCACTGTTTTAGCTTGTTTGATTTATTGTTTGGTTTTTTCTTTTTTTTTTTTTTTTTTTACAAAATGGGTTAATATTGTCACACAGATAACGCTTCTGTCTTTAGTCATTGGGGTTCTGGTAGCCCTTGTCCTGGTGCACAAACTCTGTATTCTTAGTTTTGTCTATTCACCTGTGTCTTTGAATGACTGTCGGTGGTTATGGCATTAACATCTTGTAGTTCAAGTAGTTCAAATTTAACATGACACTATTTAGCTAGTAATAGATTTGTTTGTGTGACAATTTCAGAGACTGAGGCCTATAAAACTTAAGAGAATTGCTCAGAGCCATACAGCTGATTAACGACAGAGCAGGAACGAGACTTGTCACCCAAATTCCTCATTGAGCACTCTTTCTCCTCTTCCACATCAGTGTGGAGCAGTGAAAGGAGTAGCTGCAGCCACCCTTGCCCTCTCTGTTAGCTCCAGGAGTCTGCACTGGCTCCTGCTTTGCGGTCCAGGCCCATCCTGAAAGTGTACCAGCCAGTGCCACTTCTCCCAGCCCAACCCCCTCCAACAGACTCATGCCCAGACACCGTGTCTCGCTGACTTTACAATTACCCGCTTCTACCAGAATGAAGCAGCCAGTCAGACCCCCCCACACAAATGCTTCAAGGAAGCGATGGAATCCAGAACTGAGAATCTTGGGATTCAACGACAGAGCAAAACAACAGTCAAGATACAACCCAAGCACATAGCTCCCTCTGTGATCTCACACCCACTGCCCCCACCCTGATTCATGAAGGCACAAGATCCCAGCTCAGCTCATCTGCACGGAAGCTTAAAGGCAGTTTTATCTCTCGCTTCACTGTGCCAGCCTAGGCTTTCACTTTCCTTAACAAGTCTCTAATGTAACTGTTTCTTCCTGTGAATTCATTCTTTGAGTCCCACTCCGTGATCTTCTTTCTTTTATTTCTCTTGTGTCAGGGCAGCTGGCAGTTTACACCCCATCAAGAGTTTCCTTCTCCATTCTAATTTTAGTATGTCTGCGGCCGAAGTGAGAGCTAGGCCTGTTCAATTCTAGACATAGCGGTTAGAGCGGCAGCTTCAGTGTTCTGCCCAGGTTCCCTTCCTGGTTCCCTTCCTGTGCTTTCACGTTCAAACACCAGCACGTGTGTCACTTTTTTGGCACACTTCCCTTGGGTCCTTAGAACCCACTTGCCCAGTACTTGAAGAGCTAGAGTTGCCTGGGAATTTACTTCCGTCGGACTTAGGCCTTCAAGAATGCCTGGAAGACCTAAGAGCACAGGCACCTGCCTTCCTCCCTCTGGTTGGGGCAACTCTGAGGAGTAACTTACACACCTGTAGGATCAAGATGGAGCCACCTGCTGCAGAACTGGCTGACCCCTTACCTTTAATTGGATTCTTCCAGTTCCTGTCCTGCTTCCTCTAGCATCCCTCCTTTCATAAATTTTTTCACATAAATCTTTCTCTCAGAGTCTGCTTCTGGAAAAACCAACTAAGACAAAAAGACGTTACAATAATCTAGGTTTTTTTCTAACATCAAAGTCTCAGGATGCCAAGAACCTTCCATAAATAGCTACGTTTCCCTCCCTCCAAGCTTGAAGCTAAGTAGTTGTTAATTCTTCACCAAACTGTTTGCTAGTATTCTTCATTAAAAAAAAACGTAGAAAACTTTAGTTCTCCTAAGATAATTGGGCCTACAGCACTTCAACTGCAATACCTATGTCAATTGCAATACAGAACCCTACAGTTTTGTAAGGACACAAGCCCTGGAATTCAATCAAGTTGAATTTTCTAAGTGACGTTTTCTGTGCCAATAATCAATGTCAAAACTGTTTTGGTGCTGGTGAACACTTGCACAAAGATGACACCCTTAATGGTCAGTTTTTCATTTCCACCGTCTGTCTTACCACCTGATTACCACTAAGGCCCTTGGCTTGTATTTTGAGATGTCTGTTCTGAGTCCCTCATTTCAGTTCATTTCAGTTATTCTCTGCTGCTACCCCCTTACAGACATATAATTGGTCACCTAAAATTTTAATCCAGAGTTCATCTGTCATAACATACTGTTCCTGTCATCTATAAACAACATTCCACAACAATCAATTGGCTTTCAATTTCTCTTTTTCCCCATATCATTGGCTGCCATGCCTTCTCCAGCATCAAGCTGTGTCTGAGAACACCTGCAGACCTCCCCCAGCAGCATGTAGCTCAACCTATAGCCTGACAACAGGAGCTATGCCAGTAGGCACTGATAACTAGGAGGGAGAATACAAACTGGAAATGCTACCCACCCCTCCTCCCTACAACCAAACCAAACCAAAAAGCCAAGTGATAATTATTAAGTATTCATGAGAGGCAAGATCTTTGTCCCCAGCGTTTGCCCTCTAGTGTTATGCCTAGTGTGAATACGTTACATGACATGACAAAGGGACTTTGCAGGTGGCATTAAGTTTTACAATCAGCTGAAGTTAAAATAGGAAGATTATCCTTATTTAGCGAGACTTGACTATAAGATATGTCTAAAGTTTTTTTTTTTTTTAACAAAAGTGAGAAAGAGCCCAAAGAATGATAGGAGCATGTTAGAAGGATGTAGAATTTAGCTTATAGGCACTCCCACTGGCCAGATCATCAATAAATAATAATAGTAATATATATAAGTCATTAAATAAAATTTAAAAAGATGTGGGCAAAATGGGTGAAGGGAGTCAATAGGTATGAGCTTCCAGTTGTAAAATAAATAGGTCATGGGGATGTAGTGTGCAGCGTGCTGACTATAGTTTGTACGTGTGGAAGCTGCTAAGGGAGTGAACTTTGAAAGTTCTGATTACAAGAAAAAGATTATAACTCTGTATCATGATAGATGTTAATTAGATTTTGTGGTGGTCATTTCATAATACAATTATCAAGTCATTATATTGCACACCTGAAACTACTATATTATATGCCCATTATATCTCAATTATAAAAAGAGAGATAAAAACAGGAAAAGATAAGTCTAGCCTGACATAAATTAATAATTTTTCTAAGTGAGTGCCTGACAAAACTCAGAATGTTTACATAGGTACAAATATCTTTCCACAAAATGCTCATTAACTACAAGGGGAAAGGGAAAAGAGCAAGTTTGTGGAATAATACAATATTTCATAGGCACTGTCTTAACTCAGTTTTGAATCATGATTAAAAACTCTGAATTCCCTGTTGTGGGCAGTTTGCTAAGCCCTCACCACAACCATTTCCCTTATCAGGCATTCCAAGGTAATAATAGGCACATACCTTCCAGAGGACCCCAGCTACTTGATACCCAGGGACGACCCCTTCTTAGTTGTATCCGTGGAATTATCCTAAATACTCAATACCCAAGAAGCCCATGAAACTTAGCTGTACATAAACTGCCTCCTGCAGTTCCGCCTTGTTGCTGCTACCTACCCTGTGTCCAGGTGTGCCCTCCTGTGGGGCAGCCTCTCTCATTTGGACCAATAGCAAAGAGTTCTGCCTTTCATCTATCCAGGTGTCTTAGTGTTGTGTTGTACCATCCAGTGAAGCATTAATCACACCTAAGATCATGTAATTTTGAGACAGAAGCCTGGCAGGCAACACCATAATCTAGTGACAAAAATCAGTATCATCAATAAGTGAACAATTTGAAATCATGTACCATTGATGGAATGAAATGGGAAGAACACAATATCATTTCTGTAATATTCTTGCCAAAGTTGCATAACATGAATTGAATCATGAGGGAACATCACAGAGACCAAATTAGGGGGCATCCTACAAAATAACTGGCTAATCAAGGTCATGAAAGTCATCAACTCCCTCCAAGGCTGGCATGGCCTTTTCTGTGCAATCCTAAGGGAATGTTGGCTGAACCTACTCAGAAGGAACCCAAAGGAGGTTCCACCATGCCCTCTCATCTAGCACCACTTCACACACACGGCATCTTCATTCACCCCTGGGCTGGTACCAAAAACACATATATCCATCTTCTTTATGCCTCTTCTTAACCTATTTTCTCCCTAGTCATGTCTTTTACTATTTCTGAATTCTTTGATCTGTAACCTCAAATTGATCCTTGATTTCTGACTTTTTGAGCGTGAACCTGAGCTTGAAGAACACTTCTGGTTCCCGAGCATCCCAGGTGGGGTATCTCAAATTCCAATATATGTCCTGATCCCTGTTGGTTTCTAACAGCCCGGCCATAGTTCCTCCCCCAGGGCATGTGAAAGCCAGAAACAAATGTTTTCTATGCCCCTTACCAGTTCAAATTGGATTTACTTTTATACGATAATATCATACTAAGTTTGCTGGCTATTTGTAATGTAAAGAAAATATGTAGAAAAACATGGTGGTCCCCAACTACTTTGTCAGGTAAAGCTTTAGAATAATAGCTGGCAATTATTTTTTCTACATACAAAATTCTGGCTTTATTAAGTTATCTACCTAAACTTTATCTTAAATTGGATATAATTAATTTCTGTTTGAATATACATAGTGGACATTCTACGCTATAATTTATTTGAAAAAATCTGATAAACACAAGTCATTTTTTTTAGGTAGGATTTCAACAAATGTTTGTTGATTCAGTGAATGAAGTATAATCACAGAGTTTGCAAAGTATTCATTTAGTAACCTCTAACATTTTTTTTATCTTTCCACATATGTCTTAAAGAACCAAACCAAGGAGTGGACAAAACTGTGCAAAAAAGGAGGTATTCCCTGCTCTGATGATTATTCCCTTATGAGTATCCTGGGAGAAGCAGTGACAATTCGAACCTGGAATATTGCTGGGTTACCTTCTGACTCATTTTCCATTGATAATGGAATCATCATAATGTAAGAAAAATATTTTCCTCACAAATGATCTCTATTAATCAGTAGATTTATTTATCTGTGCAGCTTTTAAAACAATTACAATTGGTAAACTTTGAAAGTATTCAAGGAAATTTTTGCTTAATTAGCTAAGTCGCCTCTGTGTCAACTTCAAGCTTACCAACATCAGCATCGTGGAAGTGATGGAAGAAGAAAAGAGACAACAAGTAATTGGAAACCTATTTGAAAAAATAATGACAGAAAACTTCCCTAATGTGGTGAAAGATATAGACATACAAGTCCAGGAAGTGCATAGGGTCCCAAACAAAATTAACCCAAAGAGTCCCACACCAAGCCACATCATAATTAAAATGCCAAAGGTTAAAGATAAAGAGAGAATCTCAAAAGCAACAAGAGAAAAGCCGTTAGTTACCTACGAGGGCATTCCCATAGGACTGTCAGCTGATTTCTCAAAGAATCTTTGCAGACTAGAAGGGATTGGCAAGAAATATCTGAAGTGATGAAAAGCAAGGTCCTACAACCAAGATTACTCTATCCAGCAAAGCTATAATTTAGAATTGAGGGCAGATAAATGGCTTCACAGATCCATAAAATCTAAAGGAGTTCATCATCATCAAACCATTATTATATAGAATGTTAAAAGGGCTTATTTGAGAAAAAGAAGAGGATAAAATATTTGAACAGTAAAATGGCAATGAATACATATCTATCAACAAGTGAATCTAAAAAATAAAATTAGTAAAGAAGCAGAACAGAAACAGAATCATAGATACAGAGAATGTTTTGATGTTTGCCAGATAGGAAGGGTGTTGGGAGGAGGGGTGAAAAAGGTAAAGGGATTAAGAAATACAAATTTGTAGTTACTGAATAGTCATAGTGATGTAAAGCACAGCATATGAAATAGAGTAGCTCATATATGCATGGCCCATGGACATGGACAATGGTGTGGGGATTGCCTAAGGGAGTGGGGGAGTTGGGTGGAGGGGGACCAAAGGAACAGAATTGGGACAACTATAACAGCATAATCAGTACAATATATTTAAAAAATAATAGTTCAATATGAATAATCTCTCCCTTCTATAAATATTGGAATAGTTGAATATCGGAGACCATGGTGAATAAACCAAAAAACCCAGATTACTTGCTTAATTTTAATTCACTATTTAGCAATAGAGCAAAACCCTACCATAAGTAAATGAAGTCCAGAATTTTTCTTCTGAGGGTTTTGTTATTGCAGGTTAATGAGAGTTACAACAGTGAGTTGTTGGTGCTGATGGTTTGGGATGTCCTGTCTGGGTGTGGGACTAGCTTAAATGATATGGATACACTTCTGGGTCATGGGCTGACTCGAGCTTTTACAGCCTTGGCTGCTAATTTTAGAATTTCCTTGTTAGTAGGTAAACATTAGGGAGACTGGGCTGGGAGAATACTGGAGGCTCACCCAGCCTCACTATTATCCCAGGTCTTACCTCCCAGAAGCTAAGACCTTCAGCCTGCCCCAGTGTGAAGATGATCATCAACTGTGTGTCATTCCCAAGTTCACAGTACCAGGGTCAGAAGGAAATGTTCAGCTTTGTGTCACATACTATTTTCATCAGTTTCTAGTTTACAACTAAAAAAGTAATTGAGATAATAGTACTTAATTTAAAGTAAAAATGGTTGAGGCATGTGAATTTAAAAAATAGAGTTAACCACTACATATGAAAATTAATTATTAAACTTTTTGTATGTAGTATTTATGAAGATTATTCCACAAATTAAAACTCTGGTGAACATTTACCTTTTACTTTTGTCCAACCAGACCAATTAACTTCAGCCTAAAGAGCAGTTAGATGTTTGCTGTTTTTTAGACTGGTATTGTTTCCCTCTCAGAAAACAGTATTTTGCTTTTCCCAAACACTTGTGAATGTAGTTGATCATGTCCCAAGTTGTGGGAATTAAGTCTTTATTGTTGTGATTTGCAATTTGTATAACTTTGCTCCATCCAGCAGGACATTATAACCATCATATCCATTGGAAACTAAATTTCTTCTTATTTTCTAGCAGATAAATGTAACTTTTCTTTTGGGTTCAGCCATATTCCACTAGTAATACTGTTGATAAACATTTCTGCTTTTAAGATTTTTCTTTTTTTGATTATTTTGCAAGACAACAAGCCCACATTTCAGAGAAATGAGGTAGAAAATGGTGTTGATGAGTTGTATCCCCTAGATTTTTTGTCATTTGTTCATAAAAAATGTTGAAATATTAACAGAAAGTTATGGTAGCAATTTTACTAAGAAAAAAACAACATTTTTTTCATTCTTGGCGTATTTTGTGAAAGTATTTTGGTAACCTTATAAGGAGAGGTTTCAGTAAATAGGTTTAGGGTAATTATTTTTAAGGTGATTATTATTTGATGTGATTATTGAGTATCAGATAAGTATTTTATTTAATTGCCTGGTGCATTCTTCCATTCTTAGAAATACTTGCTTGATAATGGTAATACCTAATATTGAACACTTACTAAGGACCTTATTTTGTGTTAAGCACTTTTCACATGCTGCCTCAGCTGAGTGAGGAGTCAATTATTTAGGGAAGCTGAAAAAGAACCTCTAAAATATGGATCAGTTGGAATGAAAGTAACTTTTGGAACTATTGATACCTGAAGTTCCTTGGCTAATTAGAATTTCAAAGGCTAGTGATAACATTAAATGGAATTGGATTGTATCTGAACATTTCATGGGGAAAGTATTAGAATTAACAACTTGTTAAGTAGTCAGACCTATAAGTAATATAACTCTGCTTTTCAAAAATATCTTTTTCATTTCTATGGATCTGAGAAATTAGGTTTATTTCAGCAGCAATAATAACTGAGAGGAATACCAACCTCTCCTTGTCTGTTTTTATTTATTTTTATGTGTGTGTTGTAAATAAGGAAATAGCAAAACTCTGAAATGCACTGTGTTTTTTTTTATTTGCTGGAATAATACTTTATTTTCCAAAATGGTTATATCAATAAAGCCCACCAACTATGCGCAATTTCCCATTATTTTACTTTCATGCACACATGTTTTAGTCAAACTTAAATTATTGTTAATCTGATGTGTAAGAATATCACATGGAGGGTTTTTGAAAAATTATGTATCGGTTTTGGGTGTACAGCTTAGTGGTTAGACAATCATATACTTTATGTAATGTTTCCTTCGATATTTCCAGTACACCCAACTGGCACCATACATAGTTATCACAATATTATCGACTATATTTCCTATGCTTTACTTACTTCTTTTGACTATTTTGTAACTACAAATTTTTGCTTTCTTAGTTCACCTTTTCCACCCAATGCCCTAAGTCCCTCTGGTAACCACCAGTTCTCTGTCTGTATCTGTGAGTCTGTTTCAACTTTGTTTGTTTATTTTATTCTTTAGATTCTACATATAAGTGAAATCATATGGTATTTGTCTTTCTCTGACTTATTTCACTGAACATAATATCCTGTAGGTCCATCCCTTCTGTCACAAATAGTAACATTTCATTGTTTCGAAGCTGAGTGATATTACACTATATGTATGTACTGCAACTTTTTTATCTACTTGTCTATTCATGGACACTTGGGTTGCTTCCATAGCTTGGCTATTGTAAATGGCACTGCAGTGAACATATTTTTTTGAGTTAGTGTTTTGGATTTCTTCAGATATATTGCCCAAAGTGGAATCACTAGATCATAAGGCAGATCCATTTTTAATCTTTTGAGGAAACTCCATACTGTTTTCTATAGTAGCTGCACCAATCTGCATTTCAGTGCATGAGAGTTCCCTTTTCTCCACAGCCTCACCGACACTTGTCATTTGTGGATTTGTTGATAATTGCCATTCTGATAGATGTGAGGTGGTAACTCACTGTATTTTAATTTGCATTTCTCTGACAATGAATAACATTGAGCATTGTTTCATATGTCAGTTGGCCATCTGTATGTTCTCTCTGAAGAAATGTTTTTTCAGATCCTCTACCCATTTTTATTTCATTTTTTTAAAGATTTTATGTATGTATGTATATGTGTGTGTATTTTTAGAGAGAGTGGAAGGGAGGGAAAGAAACATCAATGTGCGAGAAAAACACCGATTGGTTGCCTCTCACACACCCCCAAGTGGGGACCTGGCCCATAACTCAGGCATGTGTTCTGGCTGGGAATCAAAGCAGTTACCCTTTGGTTCACAGGCTGGTGCTCAATCCACTGAGCCACACCAGCTGGGTGAGAAATATTTGAGATTTTACTGCCTGTTTTCTTTCTAGGATTTTTATGGTTTTAAGTCTTATACTTAAGCCTTTAATCCATTTTTATATTATTCTTGTATAAGGTAAAAGGAGGTGGTCTAGTTTCATTTTTTGCATGTAGATGTCCAATTTTAGCAGCACCATTTTTAAATACACACTCCTTGTATGCTCTTGCCTCCTTTGTCATATATTAATTGACCATACTGGCATATAAAAATGCAACTAATTTCTGAACATTAATTTTTTACCCTGCTACTTTACTGAATTCTTTTAATAGTTCTAGTAGACTTTTGGTGGAGTCATTAGGGTTCTGTATATACAGTATCATGTCATCTGCAAATAATGAGAGCTTTACTTCTTCCTTCCCAACTTGGATGCCTTTTCCTTCTTCTTCTGTCTGATCGCTGTGGCTAGGACTTCCAGTACCATGATGAATAAGAGAGGTGAAAGTGGACATCCTAGTCTTCTTCCTAATCTTAAGGGAAACACTTGTAGCTTTTGCCCATTGAGTATGATACTGTCTGTGGGTTTGTCATATATGGCCTTTATTATGTTGAGGTATGTTCCCTCTATTCCCAACTTGCTGAGAGTTTTTATCATAAATTGGTGCTGGATTTGATCAAATGCTTTTTCTGTATCTATTGATATGATCATGTGATTTTTATCTTTCATTCCTTTATGTCATATATTACATTAATTGATTTGCAAATATTGTACCAACCTTGCATCCCAGGAATAAATCCCACTTGATTATCATGTGTGATCTTCTTAATGTATTGCTAGATCCAGTTTGCTAATATTTTGTTGAGGATTTTTGCATCTGTGCTCATCAGGGATATTTATCTATAGTTTTCTCTTTTTTGTGGTGTCTTTATCTGTTTTTGGAATTAGGATAATGCTGGCACCATAAAATGAGCTTAGAAGTCTTTGCTCCTCTTGAATTTTTTGGAATAGTTTGACAAGGATAGGAGTTAGTTATGTGAATGTATGGTAAAATTCACCTGTGAACCCCTTCAGCCCACAACTTTTGTTCACTGGGAGTTTTTTTTATTATTATTTCTTCTATTTCATTAATTATATAATTGGTCAGCTCAGATTTTCTGACTGAGTATTGGAAGATTGTATGTTTGTAGGAATTTATCCATTTTGTCCAGGTTGTTCCACTTGTTGCCATATAGCTGTTCATGATATCTTCTTACCATCCTTCGTATTTCTTTGGTGTCCATATATACTTGTTCACAGTTACTTGCTACATAGTCTTTCATTTCTGATTTTATTTATATGAGTTCTCTCTTTTTTCTCTTTATGAATCTGGTTAGAGGTTTGTCAGTCTTAATTAGCTTTTCAAAGACCAGCTCTTGGTTTCATTGGTCTTTCCTATTGTTTTCTTTAGGCTCTGTGTCATTTATTCTGTTCTAATCTTTATTTTTTTCCTTCTTTCTATTCACTTTGGGCTTTGTTTGTTGTTCTCTTTCTAGCTCCTTTAGGTGTGATGTTAGACTGTTTTTTTAGATTTTTCTGGTTTCTTGAGCTAGGTCTGTAATGCTATGAATTTCCCTCTCAGGACTGCTGTCACTATGTCCCATAGGTTTTGGGCTGTTATGTGTTCATTTTTATTTGTCTCAAGGTGACTTCTCATTTCTTCTTAATCTCATTGTTAACTCATTTATTGTTCAGGACCATGTTATATAGCCTCTGTGTGTTTGTGTGTTTTCCAGGTTTTTCTTGTAATTGATTTCTAGTTTCAGGCTGTTGTGGTTAGAGGAGTTGCTTGATATGATTTCAAACTGCTTAAATTTATTAAGACCTGTTTTTGTCCTAATATGTGGTCTGTCCTAGAAAATGTTCCATATGCACTTGAAAAAAATGTGTATTCTGATGCTTTGTGATGAAATGATCTGAATAGATCAACTAAGTTCATCTGACCTAGTGTGTCATTTAAGGCCGCTCCTCCCTTGCTAACCTTCCCTGGCACTCTCCGCACAACAGACGCCCCTATGTCCAGTCTGCTGTCCACAGAGTTGGGTTTTCCCTCAGTGTTTCAGGTGACCGCACCATCACTGCTGCTGCCATGGTAACATAGTTCTCCATGGTGACACGGAGCTTACCTGGGGGCAAGTAAAGAGGAAAACAAAGAGCAAAAACCAAGACATGCTTTCCCTTCACGTTGTCTGGCTCACATGCAGTTGTCTCAGTCCTCCAGTAAGATTTTGCTTCCTGTGCCTGCTGAAGTTCCCCTACGGGCTTTTCTCAGGTCAAAGCCAGCAGATGGTAGGAAAAACACCCACCCAGGAGACTCACGACCTCCTTACTGGTTGTTCCTCAAGTTTTAACTTCCCTCCCATTCAACTGCTGTCTTCTTACTGTAGGTAGTTGCTTTTTTGTATTTTACCCAGAATTAATCAGTGGAAGACACAGGTTTAAATGCGCTGAACCCAGCTTGGTTAGTGCCAGAAGTCCTTTTCTCTGCTTCTGAGGTGTTGTTCCATGGACCAGTATTCTCTTAGAAAATGTCCATTCATAGAATGAATTTACTGGGATGATGTTCATCAGATTTTTTTTCTATTTCTATTTCACTACATTATCATATTCCAATGTCATTTGATCTAGGAATATACAATTCCGTTGGATGATGCAGTTAAGAAATTATAGAATTACCATAATAGAATATTATCATTTTATGAAAGCACCATAAATGTAATATGGGTAAATTACTGAAGTTTAGAGAGAGAAAAGATCAAAATAGGCTTTGTACAACTGTGTAGCATTTGAATTGACTGTGAAACATGAGCAGGAGTTAGACACGAAAAGATGGACAAAGCGCATTTTGGACAAAACAACAAAAAATCAACCGCAGCATGATTATGTGCATTGTGGCTGAAAAGTTTGCAGGAACAGAAGGGAGAGTGCGTCATTCACTGTCTTTGGGGAGCGAAGGTGCAGCTCTACATTCACACCAGCCCTCCAAACTTAAAAATATTTCTAAAATGTGACAGGATGAAACTTCTACATGTTTATAAACTTTTCCTTTCTAATTTCCCTTCTCACCCTCTTTAACTTCTTATGAATATGATTCTTTTATTAGTTGATTGTATCTGAGATATGAAACTATTCTTTTGTTCTCATTTTTTTTCTAAGTATAATGCATTGCATTCTTCATCCTCCATACCTGCTCCAAATAATTCATGTGTTGAAACCCTGCCCCCAATTTGACTGTATTCAGAGATAAAGTCTTTAAGGAGGAAATTAGGTTAAATGAGACCATAAAGATAGAGCCCTAATCCAATAGGACTGGTGTTTTTATAAGAGGAGCAAGAGGCACCATGGATGCATGCACAGAAGGCTGTGTTGTCTGCTAGCCAAAGAAAGAGGGTTCTGGAGTCACTGAACTTGCCAGCACCTTGGTCTTGAACTTCCAGCCTTTAGTACTGTGAGAAATAATTTTATGTTGTTTCAGACAGACTGTGATACTTTGCTATGGCAGCCCACGGCAACTAATACAATATGTAATGTGGATACTAGAGGACAGGACCATCTTTTTCACCATATAAACTGCCTGGTTTGTATCAGGCTGTAAATTGCATGCTAAAAAATATGATTACTTCCATTTGAGTGGACAAATTATCCAATAAAATTCTAAATTCATATTATAATGAAATTGAATTGAATGTATTGTTTTGTTCTATTCCCACCTTTTTTCTTTTTTGCCCCAGTCTTCTTTTATTTTTCTCCTCCACTTCTGATGTTCAATGTGAATTGTATGTTTTCACTTTTGAAAACTTTCCTTAGGAAAGTGGCCACTGTTATGACTTGTGTTTACTAAAACTTCTAAGAGAAAGAAAAAGGACAGTAATTTTTTTAAAAAAAGATTTTACTTATTTATTTTCAGAGAGAGAGGAAGGGAAGGAGAAAGAGAGGGGGAGAAACATCAATGTGTGAGAGACACATCAATCAGTTGCCTCTTGCATGCCCCTCACTGGGGACCTGGCCTGCATCCCAGGCATGTGCCCTGACTGGGAACTGAACTGGTGACCTATGGGTTAACAGGCTGGTGCTCAATCCACTGAGCCACACCAGCCAGGGCAAAGAAGAGTAAACTTAATGCTAAAAATTACATTTTACACAAGGCAGAAAGCTATTTGGTTGGTATTATATGGTGATGGCAGGTACTGGTTAACCTTTGTGACCCCGCAAGACCCTGAAAAATAAACTGGGTATCTCATGGTTCACTCTGCTTGTTTTTATCATAAAAGGGAGGATGTGAGTGAGAATGAAGCAGTAAGTATGAGTTCTTCCATAAGGCAAAAACCTTGACTTTCAGAGGATATATTTCTGTCCAGAAGCTCACAATCACTAGACAAACAGGTAACAAATTACATATATCACATTAAATATACAAGTATTTGACACAAATAGTGAGTCAACAATTGTGTTAACATGTAAGGGTCCATGCCTATTATGTAGGTTAGATGATATACAATTATGCTTTTCACCTTTTTTAGACCATTATGTCTTTGTTTTTTAGACCATTATGTCTTTAATGGTCTAGAGTTCAAAGAGAAATATGGTGTCTCAATTCTTTCTCCATTGTGCAAAAGATAGCAGAAAGTAGCGTGGGGGTGAAGTGATTTGCAAAGGTCACAGGAGTAATTAATGGCAAGGCCTAGTAAAGAACTTGAGTTTGCTGATTTCCATGACTGTAAATGGTTGACATTGTGACTTAGCAAAAGCAGAAAATATTTTCAAAATGTAGTTTAACATTGAGAGAACTGTAATTTTCCAAAAGAAGTAAAACACTTGTGTTAAGTTTGCCAGATGGCTTTTATGGTTGCCATTCTAGTGGCCTGCTCAATTTAAATGTCTCTGCTCAGGAACATAGTTTCTCATAATAAGTTAAAAAAAACTATTAAGCACAAGCTATAAGAAAGTGATATATATATAATTAAATACAGAGAAAAATCATAGTTTGACTAGCATCGTCTTTCTTCTCTCTTTCAGGAATGCAAGAAGGTGGCCTCTGATGATAGACCCCCAAGGTCAGGCTAATAAATGGATCAAGAACATGGAAAAAACGAATAGTCTTTATGTAATTAAATTAAACGATCCAGACTACGTCAGGACTCTGGAAAACTGCATCCAGTTCGGCACTCCTGGTGCGTAGTTGGGTCACGAGCGCACATTACCAGAATGCCTGGCGAGGGTGTGGTTAACCCAAACAATGCAGGTCGTTTCTTTGTAAAAACCATCTTTCTGTTGGGCTCATCCTACATTAATTTTGTTAATGTCTTTCATTATTTATTGATAATTAATCAAGTGAGAACTTTAGAGATTATAGTTCCAGAAGGTTAGGACATTTTCCTTCTCTCGAGATTCATTTGTGATGCACCCTCTAATGGAGCCGTTTTAATTTTTGTCTTTCTTTGAAATTCTTTAGTTCTCATTATAACTCCACTTCTATGATTAAAAGGGCAACTTCCTATGCCAGAACTATTTTAACACATTAGCCCCGTTATCTATTTATTCTTCTCTCAACTCACCCAGTAAAAGTGGCAGAGAAGTAAGTGCACATTTCACATGACTGACTATTATCTGCTGTCAACAATGGAGAGATTAGAAACATGTCAAGGATGTTTCTATTAAGCTCTACACACGTCACATTTGTCAAAACAAAAACCAAAATATTTATGATTGGAGTAAATTGGGGTTATTAGTCATATTTTAAATTCATGTTACTTATCCAGTTTGACTATTTACTTGACCAAATAAATGGAAACATTATGAAAGTACAACATATTTAGACTCAGGACAAGCTTAGCAAATCTCATGTGCTGTTAGAGTTAGTACTACATGGAAACATAATGATAAATGTACCAGGTGGTTTTATAGGCATTTTATTTGTGTATATTAATAATGAATTAATCTTCAAAATATCAATTAAAATTTTAGCTTCTGTTAAGGTAAGCATGAGATGAAAGAAATGTAGATCTACCAACAAAATCTGCGTGCTACGCACACACACACACGAACAGAATTTCATTCATCCAACTGGCGCCCCAGAGTGTAGGATAGCGATAGAGCAGTTACAAAAAAGGGAACAATGATCTCAACTGTCAAACATCTTGCTTTTTTAATTAGACAGAATCAAATAGTACATGTAACTCACTGTAATAAAAATGAAAAGTGGACACGCCTCACTACCCTTTATTAGAATCACTGTGCTCTTATGGGTAGGCACACTGGCTCTGGAATTAGAGTAGCTGCCCATTACTCAGTGATGGGTTCCGTGACCTTTCTGAAACTCAGTTTCCCCATCTATACTTTGGCCACGTGGTGTGAGGAACAAAGGAGTTACTGTACTTTGAGTACTTACAGCAGTGTCTGATAAGCTCAGCTTATGTTGTGTTTTTGGTTGAGGATTTACTCTGTGATTTATGTCTATCATCTTTTAATTATATTAGTATAAATATAAAAAAGTGTTTTTGGTTGAGGATTTACTCTGTGATTTATGTGTATCATCTTTTAATTATATTAGTATTTAATTATATTGGTCTATTAAAAAAGGCAAAGGTAATAATCTATGAGAATTCAGAGGGATTAGAGATTTATTGAAGAAATTGGCACTGGGTATACTTTAAAAATTACCTAATTTAACTTAAATATTCAAATAATTCCCTTGACACAGGTAAAAAAAATTAACGATGATTGATCCTCTACCATGTGCTTGACATTCTGGAGATCTCTATGATCTCAGCCATGTGTATTGATGATAATATCGCATCATTTTAGAGAGAAAAGGGCCGTAGAGACAATCTGTCTGATGGTTTTCAAACGATGGGTTGCAACTCTGAGAGAGAAAACCAGCGTAGTGGGTCCTGACCAGAATCCTTAAATGAAACACAATAGAAAATAGTGAACATATTAGGCTGCATAACATGGAGTAAAGGTAAGCATTATTTTAAGAAATTTTAAACATTTTAGATGCATATACCTGTATACTAGATTAGGATTTAAAATGTATTTCTTACTTGGAGTTGTGGCCATAAAAGTTGAAATCCAAGAGTAACTTTAACCCCTTCATTTTATTAACAAGGTCAGCGAGGTGCTTGGGATTGTCAATTACATGGCTTAGCCAAGACTATACCCCTGTGGATGGGGAGTGCCGAGCAGCCCCAAAGCCCTCTGCCTCTGTCCAGGGCTCCCTGTGTGACTCACGGGTCGTGTTAACCTTCTTTTGGGAATGAAATACTTCTAAAATAGATAATGATTATTTACAATGCCTTCTAACATTATTCATCAGAAAGAGGTGAAAAGTTTTAAACCTGTTATAGAAAGAGAAACAGATGGCAGATTTGAAAACTTTTTATATTTAGCCTTCAAGTAAAATAATGAATTACTGTCACAGTTTTAAAATGTAAGCAGTTGAAGACTCCTCCTCCGTTTTAGAAGTTACCTTCAGATGCGGGTCTGTTTGAGGACGGCGGCGTTTGATCCGCCTGCCCTTCCTCCCTCCCTCCCTTGCGGGCACCCTGGGTCCGGAAGGCAGAGGCTTGCTTCCACCTTTGTCACCCACCTGCCTCTGCTTCAGCCAGAACAGAGCTCCCTTTTATTTGTTTATAGTGAGCTTTAAGATAAAATCCTCTTTGATAAAACGTATCCTGATGCTTAGAAGACAAATTGAAAGCCAAGGTTCTAGAAAATAAAGGTGTGTCTGTAGTAGCTACCCTAATGGATAAGGAATGTACAGAATATTAATCATATAAATATTGCTGGTAAATCTATTTTTTTCATAATTCAATAAAGCTGGAAAAATAAAATAAAGGTTTAAAGTTTTTTTTTAAGAAATGAATGTGTGTACAGCTTTTAATGGCTTTTCTATGAGAAAAATATTTAGATTAAGAGCAAAATCTATTGGATCTGTGTCTTTCTTACTTTTATCTTACCTCCTAGCATTTTACTTCTTTCCTCCTTGCGTATAACACATCGGGGATGCAAAACTACTTCTGATTCAATGTATTTCATTTGCTTGCTTGTTTCCTTTTTGTTCACCTGACAAATACTTATTTTGCAATTACCACATGCTACGGACTACGCCACATGAACAAGACAGACTTGGTCTCTGCTTTGTTGGAGTTTATCAGATTTAAAGAGGGAGACAGAGTGCACATGTGATGCAGATTTGAGGATGAGAGTTCTGGGTATACGACAGGCTGTTGTTTGCCATATCAGCTTTCTTCCATCATTCGGTGCATTCCTTCAAATTTTATCCTTTACAATAACAGCTCAAGCCCTGGCTGCTGTGGCTCAGTGGATTGAGTGCTGGCCTGCGAACCAAAGGGTCACTGGTTCCAGTCCCAGTCAGGGCACATGCCTGGGTTGAGGGCCAGATCCCCAGTGGTGGTGTGTGAGAGGCAACCACACGTTGTTTTTCTCCCTCTCTTTCTCCCTCCCTTTCCCTCTCTAAAAAGAAATAAATAAAATATTTTTTAAAAAGATAACAGCTCAAGCACCTCTTTTCCATGACATCTCTCTTGACCTCTTCACTGAAGTGCCAGTTCTGAAACTTTTATAGTTTTCTGCTATTGGCCTTATTATTATGTGTAGAACTGTTTGTCTCTCACCTCCACGCTCTTTGAGGGTACTTGAGGGTACTCAGTAATTGTTTATTGTATCTGCTTTGAATGCAGTGTGCTCCATAGTTGAACATAATATCCAGAAGTGTTGGGGGTTTTTTTGGTATTAATTTGAAGTCGCACATAGGAAAACATAGATAATTCATAATAAAAAGTAATATCAGGTGATGTCCTAAGTTCAAAAGAAACATGAAAAGAACACTTGGTTTTCTTCATATTCCTGTTGCTGAGGATAACTGCCTTGAGTGAGATGATCTGCCTCATTCAAAGACAGTAGCAGCCGTGTGTTTGGATTACTAGTCTTAGTTTTCCACAAGCTTTGCAAATACTTGGGAATGAAGAAGGAGGCTTTTATGTAAATCAGCATATTGTTAACTTTGATGGTAGAAATATGAAAAGAAGCCTGTCTCATGAATTTGTGCCTGTATTTTAACACAAAACATATTTTGATTTAATTAAAAGTTAAAAGAGTCCAAAGTTAGAGTCAAAATAAAATAGTTAAATCAAGGATAGTCTTTTGGGTAATTCATGTACACATGGATTTTGTTCTATTTCTTTCTGCTTTTCAAGTTTAGAATACTTTTGATTTTGTGGTGAGGTTTATAATATAGTAAATATTCAATGCTGAGAACATACATGTATTTTTTAAATCAAGATGCTACAGAATCTTTCCTAACAGGTTTAAGACTTGATCCTACCAGTGAGGAAATAAATTTTCATTTTTAGGGAAAAATCAAGTCTGTATATTTAAGGGAAAAATCTGTATATTTAAGGGAATATATTTAGGGAAAAATCAAGTCTGTATGTGTCTTTTGAAAAAGACACATAAATATAAACACTTAAAATTTCATTTCAAGCTAGAAAATAATTTAGGAGGAGTAGGGGATAAAATTGTACAACACTATTTTAGTGCAAATCTAAATACTTGATTTTATGCAAATTTTACTGTTAATGAAAGTTGAGATATTAGGCAAAACAAATTTATAATATTTCATATACAGAATTTGAGTTCATAACTCTAA
This sequence comes from Tonatia bakeri, assembly GCA_004024845.1. NCBI lineage: Eukaryota > Metazoa > Chordata > Mammalia > Chiroptera > Phyllostomidae > Tonatia > Tonatia bakeri. Next base: position 25,947 of record PVIA01007969.1, read on the forward strand.
CAAGTTAATAGATTTTTAAAATCTGATCATGTAAAAATAAAAAAAAATTGGTATCTGTTATTGCTGCTATTGTTTAACATTTAAGAAAGTTTTTTCAGTGCAATAAAACAAGAAACAATGAGGGTGCTGTAATATTTAGAAAGAGGAAAGAATATTATCATATTTGTAGACAATATATTTCATCTAGAAGATCAAACAATTAACTGAAAAGCTATTAGAATAAAATAATTTAATAGAGTAAATATATTCTAAAAAGAATATTTAAAAAATTAATAATAGAGAAAAAGCGTGTAGTGATTGAATAGTAAAGAAAAGAAAAACTCAGAATGACTTTAATAATGCATAGCATGAAAGTGACAAAACTTCACAGAAAAACAGAGATGAGTAAGAAAGGCACTGCTTTCTCAGTAGGAAAGCCGAGTGTAAAGATGCTAAGTCTGGGGCTTCCCACCAAGATGGAGGCGTAGGTAGATAATGCTTCACTTCCTCGCACAACCAATGTAAGAATAACAACGAATTTAAAAACAAAGACAATCAGAACTGCCAGAAAATTGAACTGTATGGAAATCTGACAACCAAGGAGTTAAAGAAGAAACATTCATCCAGACCCGTAGGAGAGGCGGAGACAGGAAGCTGGGGTGGAGAGGGAAAGCTGGAGCAGAGAGGACGCATGGCAAGGTAGTGGCTGGCGACCAGGCAGGCGAGGCAGCGGCTGGAGGACAGTGAGGCCCCACATTTCTGTGCAGAGAACATGGGAGAAACAACTGAGAGCAAGACAGACTGAGCAACCCAGGGTTCCAGCACAGGAAAAGAAGGCTTCAGTGGTAGCCGGAGAAACTGCCAGTCTCACAGAAGACTCTCCTGGAAGGGCCCACAGGTCCTAGAACATACTCAAGCCCACCCATCCGGGAATCAGCACCAGCAGAGCACAATTCACTTGTGAGTAGCAGTGGAAGTGACAAAGTGGGGCGAGAGCCAAGCAGCATTGTTTCCTCTCTGACCCGTCCCCTACATACAACATCACAATGCAGCAAAGTGGGTTGCCCTGCACTGGTGAATACCTGAAGCTCCGCTCCTTACAATGTAACAGGTGTGCCAGGTAAGACAAAGTAATGTGGCCCAAAGGAAAGAACAGATAAAAACTCCAGAAAAAGAAATAAGTGATGAGGAAGGAGAAAGCCAACCTATCAGATGCAGAATTCAAAACGCTGATAATCAGGATGCTTACAGAAATGATTGAGTACATTTGCAAAAAAAAGGAAGAAGTCAAGGCTATTCAAAGTGAAATAAAGCAAAATACACAGGGAACCAGCAGTAAAGGGAAGGAAAGCGGGACTCAAAGATTTGGAACAGAAATAAGAAATAAACATTCAACTGGAACAGAATGAAGAAACAAGAATTCAAAAAAAGTGAGTCTTAAGAACCTCTGGGATACCTAAACATTCCAACATCTGAATCTTAGGGGTGCCAGAGAAAGAGGAAGAGTAACAAACTGAAAACTTATTTGAAAACATAATGAAGGAAAACTTCCCCAGTGTGGCAAAGGAAATAGACATGCAAGTCTAGGGAGCTCAGAGAGTCCCAAAAAAGTTGGATCAAGGAGGAACACACCAAGGCACATCATAATTAAATTATCCAAGATTAAAGATAAGGAGAGTATCTTAAAAGCAGCAAGAGAAGAGGAGACAGTTACCTACAAAGGAGTTCCCATAAGACTATGAGCTGATTTCTCAAAAGAAACCTTACAGATAAGAAAGGGCTGGAAAGATGTATTCAAAGTGGTGAACAGCAAGGTCCTACACCCAAGATGACACTATCCAACAAAGCTATCATTTGGAATGGAGGGCCAGATAAAGTGCTTCCCAGATAAGGTCAAGTTAAAGGAGTTCATTATCACCAAGCCCTTATTATATGAAATGTTAAAGGGACTTATCTAAGAAAAAGAAGATGATCAAAACTATGAACAGTAAAATAATAACAAACTCAAAACTATCAACAACTGAACCTAAAATATAAAACCAAAAACAAACTAGGCAAACAACTAGAACAGGAACAGAATCACAGAAATGGAAATCACAGGGAGGGTTATCAGCAGGAAGGGGGAAGAATGGGGGAAAAGGCGCAGGGAGTAAGAAGCATAATTGGGTAGGTACAAAATAGACAGGTGGAGGTTAAGAATAGTATAGGAAATGTAGAAACCAAAGAGCTAATATGTACGACTCATGGACATGAACTAAGGGGGCAGGAATACTGGAGGGTCGGGGGGTAGAGGGTGGAGGAGGATTAAGGGGAGAAAAATGAGACAACTGTAATAGCATATTCAATAAAATATACTTTTTTTAAAGATTTTATTTACTTATTTTTAGAGAGAGGGGAAAGGAGGGAGAAAGAGAGGGACAGAAACATCAGTGTGTGGTTGCCTCTTGCACACCCCACACTGGGGACCTGACCTGAAGTCCAGGCATGTGCCCTGACTGGGAATTGAACCCGTGACCCTTTGGTTCACAGGTCTGCACTCAATCCAATGAGCCATACCAGCCAGGGCAATAAAATATACTTTAAAAAAATAAACAAGAACAAGAACAAAAAGATGTTAAGTCTTTCAGAAATAAATGTTTTAGAAATAATACTAATGTTAACCTAGAAGAAAGACAGTAAAAGAGCTGATAAAAATTCAGAGGAAGAGTGAATTTGGAATTAACTGGAATAAGTTCTGGAATCAAATCTATATATGTAAGCCTTTAATGTGTTAGAATATAAGCATTACAAACCAATGGAAAAACAATAGATCATTCAGCAAATGTTTTTTGGGAACATATCAAATCAGATTCTAACCTCACATTGAAATATGCTCCGATGAGTTAAAGAATTAAATATGGAAAAAAAAAGGAAGATATAAATGCCAAAATAAAACATAGGGGAATAACTAAATTGTCTTTGATTGGAAAGGACTTTCTAAGAAAGTAAACAATGGAAAAAATAAAAATAAAAAGATCAGTAGATTTGACCATGAAAATGTATAATTTAAGCCAAGAAACATTATATAAGGATATTTAAGAGACTATCAAGCAATCACAATTTATGGAATTTATTCACATCTCAATTTAAGCTATCAAACTTCAGACAACATATTTTAAGACAATGAGGAAACATATTCCCTGACTTGATATTTGATGAAATTGTGAATTATTAGTCATTTTTAAGGTGTGGCCATTTTTAAAAGAGAGTCTTTACTTTTCAAAGGTAGTTACTCAAATGTTTGCAGATGAAGCTTTAAGATGTCTGGGATATGTTTGTGACTAATCTGGGATGAGGTGAGGAATAGATGAAACCAGATTGGCTGAAATTACAAGAATATACAAGTTTTTTTTTTTTTTACTTCTGAACAAGGTTTGAAATTATATGAAGAGATACAAACGATTTTTTTAAAAAGTGGAGAACTTGGGAAATATTTGCTACAACAGTGTTAGAAATGCAAATAAAGTTTTAAAATCTAGCACATTGTGATAATTAAAATGTGCTAACTTCTGTTGTGGGCCTGTATGGTCATATGTGTTGGTCTGACCATCAAGATGTAAGTGGAAGTGCCATTTGTGATTCCCAGGAAATATACTTAAAAGATGTTTCTTCTTTTTCTGTTTCTCTTTTTATGGGATGGCTGGAATGTGGATGTAGTTGGAAAGGCCATTTTGGCCAAAGAGCTCAAAGCCATATGCCCGGAACAGAGAAGCAGCAAGGTGGCGGGAACTCAGATCTCTGGCAGTTCAGACACACTGTTCTTCCAGTCCTGGACCGGTTGTCTCGGGTTCCCTTTACATGAGATATAAATTCGTTCTGGTCTGTGTCCCTATTATTTTGGGTGTTATCACTTGCAGCTGAACTTAATTGTAAATAACATGCCCCACAATGGGAAAATGGACAAGTACATTAACATATAGCTTCCAGAAGAAAAATGTATTAGCCAAAGAACACCTAAAACATCAAGCCCAAGATACAAATTCTAACAGTATTTTTTAACCTATCAAATTATAGAAATCATGAATATTGTATTTAGTGCTGACAGTATCACAGAGTTGAAGAGATCTGTGTAAGCTAGACTGCCTAGTTCAAGTTTCTGCTTTATTGTTTACTGAAATTTAACTGAAATTTTTATTTCTATGGCTTATGCCTCAGTTTTCTCATCTCTAAAAGTAGGTAATATTAGCAAATACTTTTTCAAGTTGTGAGGTTAATGAGACAAAACAACGCCAGTGTAATTCCCAACCTTTCTAGCACAGTGGTGTGTACGAACATGTTTGAAATCAAGCAAAAAGTAAGTGCTCGTGACAACTCCGAGCTCTCAGCAGGCACTTAGGAAAGTAATTCGGCAGTATGAATAGCCTTGGAATGTCCATATCTAGTGACCATTAATTGCACTTCTCACACTCCACCATGATTAAGTAATCTGAGATGAACACAAGGTTTGTTCAAAAAGATGTTCGCTGCAGCATTATTAACAATGTAAGACTTTAATTTGGCAAATATATTGAGAACCTTAACAATATCACTGATCCTACATCAGCGTTTCCCTTTTAGAATGCTATCATATGAAAATATTCTGAAATGCAAAGTTTTTGTATACAGTGCTACTTAATATTGAGAATAGGAAATAATTCAAATATTTAATAATAGTGCATTGCTTAAAAAATGAGATAATATTAATATGATACACTATGATGCAGTAGTTACAAGTATGTTTTTAAAATGAGGAAATATGCTATAATGTCAAATAAAATTAAGCTGTAATATGAGATACATTGTTTAGTATCAATAGTGTACAGAAAAAAATGAATAAGAACACTGAAGAGAAAGATATAATTTATTCAACAAATAATTATTATACAGATATACTTTTGTTTCATTTTTCTATCAACACATATATGGTATGAGTCAATCGTGTGAAACATTTTAGGATGGAGGAGAAAGGTTAAGAATATTTTGACTGCAGGGAGTCTTCCACTTTCTTTTTGTAAAGGATAAAGTGAGGCATGTTAAAATTTTTAAGTTTCTTTGAGCAGAATTCTGCTAGAAGCAGGCAGCACCTGGCCGGAAGTGGTCGGGGGCACTCTGCTGGCAGGAGCAGGGGAAAGGCTCCATGATTCAGAGCAAGTGTGGAAGCAAAGAGAGGAGACCATTTGACTGTCTTTAGCTTACAGCCCAGCTGGCTGTTTGTGGCTGGCTGACCCTAGTGTTTTGATTTCTTAACACTTTTTTGTAAGGAGGCGTTCACAAGCTGAAGTTTTGGTCTGCTTATGTCAGCAGCCATGGTGTTAGAGCCGTCAGTGTAATGGCCGCCTTTAATGAAGTCAGCATTTCTTTCTTCTTTACTGTATTTGCCACATGTTCTACAGTAAGCACAAGTTGCTTTTGTAATTAAAAATACAGTAACCAAGTAACTGCACTGGGAATGCTTTTGCTCTGTCGTCTCAGATAGATAGGCCTCGCTGCCATCGCACTTCGGCAGGTGGTGGGTCCCAGACCAGGTGAGGGCCGCCGAGTGGAGCTGTGGTTAAGCAGTGTGGAAGCAGGCAGCAGCCTCAGACCCACCAGCTAACCCCTGCCCACAGACACCCAGCTATTTTATAGGATCATTTCCTTGTACTTAACAGACAATATATGTAACTGGGAACAGCAGTAATCTGGAAGGCTGAAAGAATTTAAAGGGCTGCGAGTTTACAGGTAATATTTAAGATAACATGGAATCTCTTCTGATTTTACTCCAGTGTTGCTAGAAAATGTTGGAGAAGAGCTCGATCCCATCCTGGAGCCGCTTCTGCTAAAACAGACCTTTAAGCAGGGTGGGAGCACGTGCATCCGACTCGGGGACTCTATCATCGAGTATGCACCAGACTTCCGCTTCTACATTACTACCAAGCTAAGAAATCCTCATTATCTTCCTGAGACTTCAGTGAAGGCCAGTATCTAAAATGAGTATTTCTTTATCAAATTTTACTATTAGTGACTGCATTTTCCTGCTGAGCCACAAGAACAGCAGATCTTCCTAAGAAAAATGTATTTTGTCCTTGTTCAGCATTTCCTGAAATTGCTATTATAATTTCCAAATGTCACTTTTGTATGTGCACGTAGTAATAAAGGAGCCTTCAGTATGCAGTGAAAAAAGGCCATGAGAATCTAATTTCTACAACTGATGTAATTCTTAGATTTTCATTGTTAACAATAGGTGACATATGCACAGTCTTTTTTTGCAATAAATGACAATATGCTAATTCTTGGAACTAAAATTCAGGAATAGAACTTCATCATTCTTCTTTCTCAGAATAAGGTTGCCAGTATTTGATTCTTATGTAATTACTTAAAAGAACTGTTTTTTTGATCACTGTTTTTTTTTTTAATAATAAAAATTGCCTCAAGAGTAAAGTTAGCCCTGGCTGGTGTGGCTCAGTGGATTGAGTGCCAGCCCGCAAACTGAAAGGTTGCCCATTTGATTTCCAGACAGGGCACATGCTTGGGTTGTGGGCCAGGTCCCCAGTTGGGGCATGCAAGAGGTAACCAATTGTTGTATCTCTCCCAAACATTGATGTTTCACTCCATCTCTTTCTCCCTCCCTACACCTCTCTAAAAATAAACAAATAAAACCTTAAAAAAAAGTTGACTTTAAAAAAAGAGTAAAGCTAGTTTTGGGGTTTTTTAAATAGTAGATTAAGCACAGAATAGGTGTTTAATTCTTCTTTTAAATTTTATTTATTGATACTATTTTAGAGAGAGGAAGGGAGAGAAAGAAACAGCAGTTTGTTGTTCCACTTATTTACGTATTCATTGGTTGCTTCTTGTAGGTGCCCTGACTTGAGATCAAACTTGGAACCTTGGTGTGAAGGGACGATATTCAAACCAACTGAGCTACATGGCCAGGGCTAAGGGCAAAGTTAGCTTTAGAGTTTTAGTCAATAACTAAAATGACTTGAGACATTGATCTGCCACTGAGCTCGTGGAGGCTATTCCATTTTTTATTCCCAGTTCTTAGCCCTGGTTGGTACTTGATAAATATTTGTGGAATAAACAAATGAGGGAGGGAGAGAGAGAATGTGGGAGAGATCGTTTCATTTACAGAAGCTAGCAGGAAAGGACATTAAGAAATATTGATTCAGATTTTGAAAGTTACATATAGAGACAAGATTTATCCAGGGAGTTCAAAAGCTGTCTTTTATTGGGAATATTTAAATTCATGTAGACATCTCTCTGCAGAGGCAGACAGGGGAAGATGACATAACTCATTCCCTGCAAGATGAATAAACATAGTTCTTGCTTTCAAGAGGTTTACGTTGTAAATAACATGTATGTGAAGTGACCGTACTTATGACTAGAGACACACAGAGGAGCTCAGAGTTGGGGATACATGTTAGACTGGACATTCGGGGAAGCCAGAATGATGGGGGGAGGGGGACGACCCATGAATGAAGTTTTAAAAACACAATGTTAAAATATGGAAATTCTTGGCCACTGTTTTTAACTAATCAAAGCGCATGTTACCTAAACACCAGAACATTGTATATTATTAATTTACCCCTTGGGAGAAGTGGTACCTAGTTAGAGCCAGACTGACTTGCTTCAAATTGCAGCTCTATCACTCACGAGTTGTGTGACTTCGGCCATGTTATTTAACCCTCTGTCTGTACGATGGGAAAAATAAATGTCTACCTCATAGAATGATGTGAAGACTAAATAAATTTATGTAAAATGCTTATAATAAGGCCCAGCACATATTATTATCTGAGTATTAACTATCTGCATCATTACTTTTAAATATAAGAAAAAAGTGAAGCATAAAAGAAAATGATAAAATCTCAAAGTTGTGATACAAAAAATATTTTTAATAAATTACATGGAAAACCTTTTTTTGCTTTCCAGTAAAATCTATAAAGATATCAAAAATAACATAAATAATTTTAGCTCACTAATAACTAGTTGTAATAGAAATCATAAACCCATGGGGAGGAAACTGATGTATGATTCACTATTTGAAATCCTTAAGATCCCTGGAGTGTCTGATTGCTTCATTATTTTTAATTGCTGGGATTGATTAAACAGGGATTAGAAAACATAGTGAAGCAGTTACTTGCTTTCATTTACAAATTAAAATACTTCCTCTTGATTTTATTTTTAGGGTCTTTTATGCACCTTTTGCTTTCAAAAGCACCCAAGGGGTGATATCATGCTGCTATAATCCTTTTGAATCTAAATGAAAATAATATATTATGAAGCTATAGTTGTATGATTGTCAATGTTTATTAGTGAGCAAATAGCTAGATTTGCAAAATCTTGGTCTCAGTAATGCCAACTTTAATGGAATATGAATGAATACCTCCTTGTGTCTGATTACAATGAGGTAAAACAGTAAAACATGCACTTCACTAGGCACTGTGACTGTGGTTTGGGGATTAAAGCAAATGTAACCTGTGCCCTTGGTTTCTCCTGCCAAGGGGAGATCTCTTGAAAGCTTTAGTTGTACTTTTTTCATGAATGAATGCCATGAACAGTAGAGAATTGCGTAACAGCGTTTAATGAGTTTTTTGAATTGCTCAGTTTCAAGAATTGCTTATTATCCCATTTAAATGTATTATTATACGCATTTAATCTGTGTACTTAGTGGCACCCAAGGCCTGCCGCGGGGCCAGTGAGGGGGGAGTTGAGATTAACCTGGAGGACACAACCTGAGTCGGTGGGGCAGGGCGTCCCCTTCCCAGGGGTACTGCCAGATGCGCTTTTACAATTCCTGGCCACGGGTAGGAACTTTTCTTATAGAAACAGAGGTATTCTGTTCCTCAGAAGCAATATTCTCTTACTGGGACAGGTGGGGCAACACAAAGTCTCCCACTCAGCAGCCAGGGCTGAAGCACATGCAGGCGTTTCATAGTTTTGTGTGTATGGGATTCCCCAGTCAGTTCAGAGTCACTCAAAAGAAAGGTACATGAAAGGGAAAAGTGGGAGGGGATGCTCAAAACACAGGCAGGGGCCTCAACTCAAGACATAAGGGCAGGTAGACTGCAAAATAGATGTTGGGAGACAGGGAGGGAGAGCCTGTGCCCGAATAAGCCAAGGTCAACTCAGTGTTTATTGGCTTATGGTTTTATTGGTGACCAGAGCCAGAAAGTTTCTATACTTTATTGCTATATGTATTGATGAGTGTGTAGAAGCAGGGATGAGAGAAGATTGTAGAGAGCTGAAGAATGAAATGAGGTGGAGATAGAAGGCATATATACATAGCATCTTTAGTAAGTACAATTATGGAGACACAGAGAGAGATCTCTCCATAGCTGGAAGGGATTGTGGTAACAAAAGAATGATTTATTTGCTTGTTGTTTGCTTCCTAAAAAGAGAGACCTGAGCACAAGGGACAATTTTAAGATGCAGGCGACAAAGAGAGAGAGAGATCTTCCTGTAAAGAGCCATTTGGTATGAAACAGCAGTGAGTTATCAGACTGCTTAGTTCACAATAGTGGCTGGTTATCATTGTAAATTCCATATTATAACATGATTATTGAATTGTAAGTACATATACTACATACTTTACTCATGACAAATAATGGCAGTGATGTTTTTCTCTTCTCTCACTGTGTCAGATTTCCTCTACTTTTTCACACCTCTAGGATCCTTAAAATATAAATCAGCTAATCCAGCCAATATGAGAGATAGCTTGCAACCTGATCTAATTGATTTTGAGGTTAACGAGCTGTTAGAAATTAGACCAGTGTGAAATAAAATAAATTTATCACCAAAAAACCCTTTATGACTTCATATATGACTATATGAAACTGTGTTTAGTGTGTTTTTAATGCAACAGTCAAGCTTGCCTGTATCTTTGGTTATAGTCTCTACAAATTCCACTTTTCACATATGCTGCTATAGTAAACAGAGTCTTCTTTAAGGTCAGAACTTGAAGCATATGAGCAGAGGCTTCCTCAATAAAAATAATGATTCATTTTTTGTATACTCTTTCATTTACAGGTCACATTATTAAACTTCATGATAACATTTGAGGGACTGCAGGATCAGCTTTTGGGAATTGTGGTGGCACGGGAAAGGCCAGACCTCGAAGAAGAAAAACAAGCCTTGATATTACAAGGAGCTGAGAACAAAAGGTTTCAAACATTACAAATCACAGAATTATTTTACTTATTTCAAGATCACTTAGAATAAATTAAAGTACATTTTAAAGATCTATTTTATTAGATTTAATAGGTGCATTGAATAGGAAGATTTAATAGGAAAATATAAGGTGCTTCTTATATTTGGAAAATTGCATTACAGGGTATATTTTTATATATAGGTTCTCAGGCACTGGAAGAACTGGAAGGCAGTGTGTTTTCAACTAGTCAACAAAGTCAGGACAAAAGTTTTAGTATTTTCTAAATTACATTTTATTGATTATGCTATTACAGTTGTCCTGATTTTTTCCCTTTTGCCTGCCTCCACCCAGCACCCCCTACTCCCTCAGACAGTCCCCCCACCATTGTTCATGCCCATGGGTCATGCATATAAGATCTTTGGCTACTCCATTTCCTGTACTGTACTTTACATCCCCATGGGTATTCTGTAACTGCCTACTTGTACTTCTTAATCCCCTCAACTCTTCACCCATTCTCCCTTTCCCCCTTCCATCTGGCAACCATCTGGTAACTAACTTCTTTTCTGTTGCTGCTTTTAAGAGTCTCTCTTTATCTCTAAACTTTGGGATTTTAATTTTGATGTGTCTTGGAGTGAACCTCTTTGCATCCATCTTTTTTGGGATTCTCTGTGCTTCCTGGACTTGAACATCTATTTCCTTCACCAAATTGGGGAATATTTTTTTTCACTATTTTTTAAAAATAGATTTCCAGTGTCTTGCTCTTTCTCTTCTCCTCTGGCACCTCTATGATGAGAATGTTGGACCTCTTGAAGTTGTCCCAGAGGCTGTTTATACTATCCTCATTTTTTGGGGAGGGGGGGATTCTTTTTTCTTTTTGTTCTGCGTGGTGGTTTTTTGCTTCATTATGTTCCAAATAATTGATTTCATTTTTGGCTTCATCCACTCTAATGTTGTTTCCCTTTAAATTGTTCTTTACTTCAATTAGTGTATCCTTGGTTTATGAATGGATCTTTTTTATGCTATTGAGGTCCTCACTAAGTTCCTTGAGCATCCTTATAAACAGTGTTTTGAACTTTGCATCTGATGGATTGCTTGTCTCCATTTTTTTTAGCTTGTTTTCTAGAGTTTTGATCTGTTCTTTCATTTGGGCCATGTTTCTTTGTCTCCTCATTTTGGTAGCCTCCCTGTGTTTCTTTCTAAATATTAGGTACAGCTGCTTTGACTCCATGTTTCAGTAGTGTGGCCTAATGTAGTAAGTATCCTGTAGGGTTTAGTGTACAGCCTACCCTATTACAAAAGGTGTGCTCTCTGTGTGGTCTGAGTACACCCTCCTCCTTGGTTGCTGTTAGCAGATCAAGGAGAGGGATTTACCCAGGCCAGTCAGCTCTAGGGACTGGCTGTGACCACTGACCACCACCTGTGGCCCTTTGTGGAGGATCAGCTCTGCAGAGGTAGGGTGGTGGTGCTCCAGCATGGTCTGTAGCTATCCACTGGGTGCACTGGCCCTTGAGTTTCCTGGGTGGTACAGGCCATGGTCAGCCCCCAACTTTGTTTTGCCTGGGGCACCCTTAGTTAGTTGTAAAGCAATCTGAGATGGCTGCTACTTGTGCTGGGCTTGGAGATTCACAGGCAGAGCCAAGCTATGACTCTAATCTGGCTACCACTAGGGCTCACTGAAGCCAGCTATTACTTGTTTAATAGGATTTAGGAGCCAAGACCAGCCATTCTTTGGAAAAAGCAGCTTGGGTGGGCCAGTAATTTGTGTGGGCAGAGCCTATGGGGAGCTCCAGGGAGGGTCTAACAGTGTTAGCCATGTTGATGGAGTCTCAGATATGGCACCAGCTAATGGGCTCTGTGTGGGGAGGGTTTAGCAAAGGGACAATGGCCTCTGCTCACTTTGACTCCAGGCGCTTAAGTTTCTCCCTGTATACCAGTGGTGCAATTCAAACTGCTATCATGGTGCTGGAGCTCAGAGGAATGAGTTTGAGTAGGTGAGTCCATGTGTGGGTGCTTTAAGAGAAACTGCTTGGGGCTCCAGCACTCAATTCCTCCCTGGGTTTTGCAACTAGAAGTTGTGGGGACTTATCTTCCTGGCCCTGGAATTCTGGTCTGGGGGGCCTGGTGTGGGTCCGGTACTCCTCGCTCCTGAGATATCCCTCCCAAATTTTTTTAAAGTTTTTTTTTTAAGTTGCTGTTTGTTTTTTAAAAACAAATTTTATTTATTTATTTATTTTAGAGAGAGGAGAAGAGAAGGAGAAAGAGAGGGAGAGAAACATCAATGTGTGGTTGCCCCTCACAGGTCCCCAACTGGGGTCCTGGCCCGCAACCCAAGCATGTATCCTAACTGGGAATCGAACTGGCGACCCTTTGGTTCACAGGCCCATGCTCAATCCATTGAGCTCCACATGCCAGGGCTCCCTCTTGAATTTTTAGCCACCACATGTGGATGTTGGACCTACCTGTTTTACATCTCTGCACCTCCTATCAGTTTGGGTAGATGGGGTTTCTCTAATTCAGCAGCTGTCAGATTTCCATTCAGCTCAATTTCTGATGTTTCTGAGTGATGGTTGTTCTATATTTTAGCTGTAATTTTGATTGGCTGTGCAAATAGGCAAACCATGTCTGCCTACACTGCCATCGTCACCGGAAGTCCCAAAAGTTTTAGTATTTAGTGTGTAACTGAGGTTACCTGTTTTCACTGGAGCGCAGTCTGAATGAATATATTGTTTCATCCCAGTTTCTGCTTGTAGTATCTGTACCTTAGATAGAAAGGGTGAAGCTCGATAAGTACTGAAATATTTGAGAAAACAAATGGTGCGATACTTTCTGTTCTCTTGGGGCTGGGGTACTTGATGGCAGAGAAGATTGGCTTACCGTATCTCTCCCTTGTTACCAGTTAAGTGATCATTAGAAAGAGAAGTGGAGAAAAGCCTGTCTCTTTGACATTTCACAAGATAAGAAATTATACAACATCACCGTTACAGATGTTTGTCACAAAGAGATGCATTTCTTTAGGTTACGAGCTCTTTGTTTCTTAGAACAGAATGTGTACGTGAAGCGATTTTAAATGATTTCTTTTTCTTCTGAGAAAATTGTGTTTTATTCCAGGCAGTTAAAGGAAATAGAAGACAAGATTTTAGAAGTTCTTTCATCTTCAGAAGGCAATATATTAGAAGATGAAACTGCTATTAAGATATTATCTTCCTCCAAGGCTTTGGCTGATGAGATTTCTCAAAAGCAGGAAGTAGCCGAGGAGACAGAGAAAGAGATTGACACCACCCGCATGGGCTACCGTCCCATTGCCATCCACTCCACCATCCTGTTCTTCTCCATTGCCGATCTAGCTAACATCGAGCCCATGTATCAGTACTCCCTCACGTGGTTTATTAACCTTTTCATCCTGTCTATTGAAAATTCAGAGAAATCAGAAATTTTATCAAAAAGGTATGTAAAAGAAATGCTAATTAATACTAATGCTAACTAATTAATATATGAAAATCAAGTAGTAATTGGTGGCTTTCGCTTTTGTTTCAGAATGCTATGAGCATTACCAGCCACAGAGTTAAAATGATTAATCATCATACCAGAGATAAATGTGAGGGCTGAAAAGTGAACAGATGTAACAAAATTTAGTCTGGCAGGAAATTATTTACAGAGATATAGGATTATGATGTAATTCCAAAAAGAGGAAACATTTACCTCATTTTATCATTTCCAAAATGTATTTATGAGTAGAAGAATGGAAAGAATAGTAGTACCTCAAGAGATATGACTCATCTTCTGTAAGCTTGTATTCCAAAAGCTACTAATTTATACTTTGATATACACATTTATAAACTTTGTCAAGTAACAGGGTTTTTAAAAAATCCCCTGCTGTGATCATTCGGGTTATTTGTGTGAGGTACCTTATTTGACTGTTGGCTATGACAATCAGTAATGGAATTAAAACCTTACTTAATAATACATCTGTGAGAGAATAAAATTTCATTTTGTTTTCAGTGAGATAAATTTTTGTTTGGTACTAAAACATGTTTTTAGTAGAGTCTAACATGAAATTACTGCTTGAATGAAGAGAATAACTTTTTGCAACCTTTGCCCTTTGTAACTTTATTGATCAACACGAACCTAGATACTTCAGTTCTGGACTGTTCGTGCTCAAAGAAAACTCAGTTTAATGCTTATCACTTGCAGTTAAGAATTATTTTTTTAGAAATCTACAATGCTCATCTCCTGAAATCTGAATTAAATTTCTTCATTTATCATGGAAGAGTGTTGCCAAATTTGTAATGTTCTTTGAGCATTTTTTGTATCATTTTTTTTAGCTTGAATAAGAGACTGATAAAGGTGTGAAACTGACACTTAGCAAACAATTTTTCAGATGTCTGTCCATGAGAAAGGAAATAGAGAGAAAGGAAGAAGGGGTATCTTTAGGAAAGAAATGCATGATGTTTAGTTTATTTCTCTATTTCTTCCAGTATCTGAAGTTTAGATATTAGCAAGGATTACTGAAATTCAGAAAATAAAATTTTAAGTGATCATTCTTAGAGAAATTCCCAGTCATTTGCATCATGGTTGTTAATTGAAGAAGTTTGTTTGGTTTTAACGCTAATATCTGACTGAGTTCCTTGAGGCAAGGATTTTTTTATTTTAATGTTCTCAGGACCTATCATAGTGTCAATCACATAGAGCCACATGGTAAATGACATCCTGCTTTTCACTGCAGTTCTAAAGTTTTATGTTGTTTAAAATAATAGCCACCAGAATGTTATCATCTTAAGTAATTTTAAATCAAATTCTTTGCTGGAGTTTAAAGAAAAAATTCTTTACTCTGTCACTTAAAGACTTATTTTGTGTACAAGATTTAAAAATCAGAACTATTTTTTATTATCTGTTTTTATAGCAAGTTAGAAGTCATCCACAAATGTGAAATTTGTTTCTCCATAACTGTGGTATAGCCTCTTAAAATTTATAGAAAAATAAAGTCTTTTGACATAGATGTGAGTTTTTGATGAAATGTAGAAAACAAATGTGCCTTTTTCTTTTTAGTAAAAATTCTTCAATTTAAAAACAACAAAAAGTATATTTATGACTACAGTTATCCTAAAATTATAATCTAAATCAAAGAGCAAATTTAAAAACATTAAGGTTATTAATATACGAGAGTGTGTCGAGAAAGCATCTAGCCATGTACTATGAAAAACAGAGACATTTATTGGAGAAGATACAAGCTACAAGAAACATTGTACATAGGATAATGACACCTCAGTCCCCTTCAAAGTAGGCACCTTGGGACCTCACACAGTTCTCCCCATCTCTCACCACATGCCCTGTTGTATTTTCACATGCCCTGTTGTATTTTCCTGAATCTCATCAACAAACTGAAATTTCTTCCCTTTCAAAGCTGTTTTTAGTTTTGGGAAAAGCCAGAAGTCGCAGGGAGCCAAATCTGGGCTGTAAGGGGCTGAGTGACCTGGGTGATTTGATGTTTCACCAAAAAACTCTGCACATTTTGAATGCAATGGCCACAGAGTACACATGCTCACTCAGTGGGGTCTGTTGCCCCCCACTGACTAGTACAGTGAAGTCGTCACTGTTCACACATGCACATTCCAGCCCACTCTCCTTGGCTGCCAGCTTACACTGGTGTCACACAAACCGTTCTCGTTATGTTAACAATGGCTGGACTTTTTCAGACAGACCTCATATAGACAGAAACATACAGAAATTAGAAGTATTTGCTCATTGATTTTTCAAATTTAGTTTTATTTTTATCACCATTTATCTCAATGAGTTTTAATAAGTGAGCACACCTGGGTAACTAGCACCAAGATAATGACATATCAGTGTCCTCTTCTAATCACTAACCCTCCCCCAAGGCAATCACTGGCCTGAGTTCTGACACCATAGCTTAATTTGGCCTGTTTTAGAACCTTATGTAAAAGGAAGTACGTGCTCTTTTGAGTCTGGCATCTTGCATTCAAATTTGTGTTTGTGAGGTTCATATTGTTTTGTGTAGTGCAGGGTTTGTTCACTCTTACAGTTAAGTAGTATTCCGCTGTGTGAATATATTGTTGAGGAAATATAAAAATGAAATCTCCCAACCCAGATTTTTTCCAGAATGTGATGTGCATCACAGATAACCCATAGGAGTTACAAAGATAGAAATCTCATCCTAACTTTACATGCTGTTGGCGATGAGGCGACCTCGTGCATTAGGAAACTGGACGTATCCAGGGAAAAAACAAACATCTGGTATCTTTGTGACAGGAGGTAGTTTTGCAACTTGGAGGCAGGCACTGATCCAAGTTAGGTTCCTACCCTCCCAGAAGCTGGGAGGTAGGGGTGCTATCTCCCCTGACTTTCACGTTTCAGAGAGATGGTTCTCAGATGTTTAAGAAAGACATTCCTGGCTCATAAAGCTGAAAAAGGACTAGGTTTTCAAAAGAATTTATTTGCATTTCAAAGAATGAAGAAAGTACTTGTAATTCTAAGTTTGCAGAAATAAATGCTATAAGAAAATGGAAGGGAAGGAAATCTCTTTTATTTTCAATAGAGAGAATTATACCTCTTAATTGAAAACTTTTATTTGTCCTTACACTATACCAGAAACTATTTATTCATTGACTATTGAGGACATTTGGGGAGCTTCCAGGTTGGAACTATTACAGATGTTTGCTGGCTTCAGCATTCCTGCACTTGGCTCTGTATGCACACCTTTCTGGTGGGCATGGCCCCAAGAACGGGACGGCTGAGCTCAGGCTACAGGTGTGCTGCAGCTCGGTGAGCGCTGCCAGGCAGAGTTCCAGAGTCGTAGCCCAAGACACAGTCTCTCAGCCAGTCTCGTTTAATCTCCTTCTCCTTTTCCTTTTTTTAGTAAAATAAGGGGTTTCAATTAAGGAGCTAGCTCTCATTCAGAAATTAAATTTAGAATGAGTTCTCATAAGAATCATTTATCTGTCAATCATTGATAAATGCCACATAAACTGTGGACTTTAGTTATCTATTAGACTATGTTATAGCAAAGTCAAAGGAAGCATTTGATTATTAACTGCAGTCTACCAAATTCTTTTGGAATCTTAACATTGTCTGTAGTTATCTCTCATTTCCTTTTATTCAGAGATAAAAATGTATTTTATTTTTGCCTTCTGATTGTTGTTATTTGTAATAATTATTATTTAACTATACAACCAAACATATGTTATGACTACTATGGTATATACTATGAAATAGTCACAATAATTTGGATCACATGTTTTTTCATAAAAATTTTAACATACTAAAATTTATTAGAGCAAAATAAATAACCGTAGTAAAAAATATGTAAGTACAGAAACAAAAATCTAACTGGGATATAACTTTATGACAGAGACCAAGCTGAAATATCTCTTCCTGACTTAAGGAGATATTAATTTTGGTCTGTTCATTTAATATACAATATGGAATATTTAGAAATATTTATGGAATAAATAAGTCAAATTTTACCCCAAGAAATGTTGTATTATTAAAAATAATCCACAAACAATGTGATAGATCATTCATGGATTTTTTTCCTAAAGGAAGATTGTACTAAAGATTAGTTGACAACAAAATACAATTCTATTGGTGTTTCTAAATTGTGCAGGTCTCAAATTAGTGCACTCAGTTAATGAGGATCCCTGATTGTTGGGGAGTAATTGGCCAGAAAGCTTATTGGCATAGCATGGATTCAATATTTATAAGTTTCCTTAAAGCATTTTTTTCAACTATAATGCATTTTTATTTTTTCACTTTTCTTTCTGTTGACCCTAGGCTTCAAATTCTCAAGGATCATTTTACTTATTCTCTCTACGTCAATGTCTGCCGATCACTCTTTGAAAAGGATAAGCTACTTTTTTCCTTTTGTCTAACTGTAAATCTGCTGATACATGAACATGAGGTCAGTAATGTTTTAATTTGTAGAGAAAAAAACCATAATATTAATGTTAATTCATTAATTTACTGATTTGTATGTGGATATATGTAAAAAGAGTTGGAAATTGTTAAACAATAGTAATTACTACAATTAAGGCAAGATGACTCAACTAAACTGAATTTCAGAGGTGAAAAATTAAGCACAGAGTTAATTATATAACTATTATTTAAACTTTTGTGTTTTCATTTAAAATAAATTTATTTCTATAGGATCTTAAATAAATATGCATATAAATTTACTAAATATATTGATATATTTACATGAAGTAATAGTATAAATGATAATGTTTTTAAGAACTTGTGTAAGTTAGTCAAATCTAACCATTTGTGTTGAACATACCTTATATAAATTTTTGCTGTTTTAAATCCATTCACTTAAAATATTGGGAGTTGGGGGAGTAGAGGAATTGGGAGGAAAAAAGGAAAAGAGAGAACTCATGGACACGGACCACAGAGCAGTGATTTCAGGATGGAGGGAGGGTGGGTGGAGGTGATACAGGGGGGATAAATGATGATGGAAAAAATATAATAAAAATGAAAAATAAAATAAAATATAAGAAGCACTTTAAGAGTGGAAGACAGGTCGTGTGTAAATTCACTATTTTTTAATGCTTATGTGTTTAAGATTTATTGATTGAATTCTAAAGGAGTAAATGCTTTTTCTTGGATTTCTTGCAAACGTTCCATGACAGTACTTGGTTGTATTTTAGGGAAAATATTTGAAAACATGGCAGGATGATTGCTTTCTGTCTTCCCACAGTTTCTGGAGCAAATAGAACCCTACACAGTCAATTGGAAATCATATATTCAAGTAGAATATATTCAGATTTCCTTGTTCAGTAATTTTGGAGGAAAATTATCAAAAAGTAGCTGTTTCAAATAAAACTGTTTTGAAAAATCATGATGATAGATACAATGGTTTCTTATTAATAAATACTAAGCTTTATCAGTAGCTACAGAATTTCATAGGAACCATACCCCAAACTTGAAAATCAACAGTCACTTCTTTTAAAATGGTTGTAAATTTACTATGTCTATGATGAACTTGTTTCTGTCTCTTCATGCTACTTTGTTTTCAAAAGATTAATAAAGCGGAGTGGAGATTTCTGCTCACTGGTGGCATTGGACTGGATAATCCGCATGCCAACCCTTGTACATGGCTTCCTCAAAAATCCTGGGATGAAATATGCCGACTAGATGACCTGCCTTCTTTTAAAACCATTCGTAAGGAGTTTATGCACTTAAAGGATGGATGGAAAAAAGTGTATGATAGTTTGGTATGTTTTTAACTCTCTTGCTTTCCAAAGTTTTTAATGGAGAAAATATTAAATAACATACACTTATCTTTGAATACAAACAAGATTCAAGTAAGCTATAAACACCTGGTCAGACATTAAAAATCAAAGTTTAGATTTATATTATCCCCACCTTCTAAATCACTGGTTCCGTTTGGACTTCTCTTCAAATTCTTGGAACTGTGTGGAGATGCAAAAAAGTTGCCTGATCCTTAAAACATTCTTTTTGAATTTCCCTGCTAGGTTTTTATTTTTTGCCAACATATACTTCAGCAATCACAAGCAGAGGGGCTAAAATTTTACAAAACAGCTATTGTTTAGATTTTCTGAATGTAGGATACAAGCTAATAAATATTTTTATCATTTGAGGAGAGGGAAAAGCTAATATTTCTCAAATATTTTTGTGAGACCCTATCTTGCTAATTAGAGGCTATTATAGTTAACATACACTAGGATAATCACAGTTTCCTTCTGGAATTCATGGAAGTTGTTGCTATCCTAATTTTCTAATTTTTTAGCACAAGTGCTAGTTTTTACCAATTCCCAGCTAATTTTTTCTGTCCCTTTGTTTCTCCTCCCTTGACATTTTGCTTTACTTGGGTTAAATTTGCACGAGCTCTGTTTGGGAAAGCTGGGAGGAGGAGAGAAAGAGCCAGATATGTGGGGAACATTTTTTTATGTGAGTATCTATTTGTTGTATTGTACATGATGGGGAGATTTTTGTCTAGGCATCAACTCAGATATTTTGGACAGGTTTCTTTGGATCTCTCATTGTTAGTAGTACAAATATATTTCTTAGAGATAAATATGTTTTTGTAAGTACTACATTCTAATTTGAAATAGAAATTTGTTCATTGTACTGAAGCATGGAGATTTCTCATCTGAGATACTGCATAGCCTTCCCTGAAGTTTCAAAGGTATAAATGTCCCTTTTTTTCTCAAGGTTACTTGTCCTGGGATCTTGATTCTTCTCTTCCTGTATATTTGTAATAGTTCTTTCTCTTTTTTACTTCTTTACTTGTACATTCTCAAATATCTTTTTATTAAAAGGGTACAAAACTTGTTCAAAACAAGAAATAACAATAGATTTTAGTACAATAACTTTCCATGTAATAAATGTTTATTTTAATCAATAGATGACCCATGTAGCTGGTAAGTTCTTTTAGATACCTTTGGAGAAAAAATGGGAATAAATCTTCATATACACATTTGTTTGTTTCATAAGGATCATTTTATTTATTGATTACTATTCACATTAAGATTAACCCTCTTAATTCATGTCTCGGTTCTGATGCCTTTGTGGTATTTTAAATTTTATTTTCATAGCTTTGCCTCAATCTAATAAAACTTACACTGGCGTTCCTGATTTCATTTAGTAATTATGCTTTCTTTAAAAATTGGATTATAAGTCAAAGTACTATTGCTGTTGTTGTTTTTAGAAACAATCTCCAAAGTAACATTAAGTTATCTCCACTGTAATTCTAGGAACCACATCACGAGACTTTTCCTGATGTTTGGGAAGATAAAGTAAATGAGTTTCAAAAGATGCTTATCGTTCGTTGCCTGAGGCCAGACAAGGTAACTTGGGCCTTGAAAGCAGCTCCTCTATTTCGGCTCCTCCTCGCTCAGCAGCCCACCAGAGGGCAGGGCGGGCGGAGCAGCCTGGCGAGGGACCCCAATTCTTTCCAATACAGCCACTCTTCCAAAAGTTTGCATATTTATTAAAAGCACACTAAATTCAGATCATACTTTATGAGTCTTCCCTGAAGTATGCTTCCCCAATTTCTCACAGTCTACTTCTTTTACATGCTGTAATCTCATTTTTTTAATTCTTACTATTTCAGTAAAATTAGTCAGTGATGTTAACATCAAGCTAATACACTAGAATTTCTGGTTCTTCAAATGCTATCCTTATATAGTTCTTTGATAGCCTTTGGAAAGTTAGTAAAATATTGTTTTTAAGACATTTATCATTGCTGATTACTAAGTAAAATATCAATAATTTTAGTTTTGCTTTCTTCAAATAATAAATTATATAACCAACATATCAGCTGACCTGTCAGGTCAGTGAATTTGAGTACTCATTGACATCCTCACTTGTATTATGCTCCATTAAAAAGAACTATTCACGCCCTGGCTGGTGTGGCATAGTGGATTCAGCATCGGACTGCGAAGCAAAGGGTTGCTGGTGCGATTCCTAGTCAGGGCACAGGCCTGGGTTTTGGGCCAGGTCCCCAGTACAGGGCTCGCGAGAGGCAACCACACATTAATGTTTCTCTCCCTATCTTTCTTTCTCCCTTCTTCTCTCTAAAAATAAATAAATAAAATATTTTTTTTTTAAAAAAAGAACTACTCACTTAAGTATAATGGCTTATATCCACAGAGCTATCCACATACTCAGAAAAAATATAGACATTAGGTATGTTGGGGGAAAAATTGAAAAGATGTTCTAATCATCTACAGTTTCTACTCAAGTAAAAGTAACATATAATTATTTAAGAACTTACTATATTCATAATTTAAGTTGCCAAGGAATATAAGACATTTCCATCCTAACCAAAAAAGAAAGAAAGAAAGAAAAAAGCGGAACTTAGATGGTGAAAGCAATATATTTTTTAAATGTTTTTATACATGTCCATGATAACATGACATGGAGGCATTCTTTCTTCTGTGAGCCAGATTCTGTTCCACGACAACTTGTGATTCTCGCTTGACTCGGCAGATGTTCTCAACCAGGACCAGAGCATCCGTTAGACAAAGTGCCTGGGGACCATGATGCTTTTAGGGGTCCGCGCAGATGTTTTCATTTCTTTTACGATCAGAAAATATGACGCAATCTATATTATATTTGTAATTATACCCAAACAATTGTAAAATATAATTTTTAATTTTTTTTTAATGAAGGAAGGGGCCCACGGTGTGCCTAGGGCCCACTAAAGTCATAATGCTGCCCTGCTCTTAGGTGCCGGAAGCAATTACAGTTGTATAAGAATTATTATTAAACTGATGGTGGAGGATGAGACATCCCCTTGGTAGCTGTTTCAAAAAATGAATCTCCACTGGAACTTTAGGGTTAAGCATAAGTTTTTGTTTCAAGTATTAATAAGGAAGAATATGAAATGCTTCAAATCTTGTCTAATATGGCTTCTGCCTTTACAACCTTTTATTAGAATTTCCAAAGATTTTTACTTTGTTTCGTAAGCTAGATAAAGACACACTAAACTGACCCTGCATGTGCTGCTGGTCTTCTTCCCTCAATGTCTGAAAAACAAAGGACCCTCTGTTCACTAAAAGTGATTAATGTGCCATTTCCTAATTGCAGCAGTTTCGTCTATGAAAGTCTTTTCCTCGGTTTTATGACTAACAATTTTGACATTGTAATCTGAAAATAAGTTGAGTTAACAAGTAGATCAACTATTACTTTTCATATTCTCTTTTTAAAGTGGTTTTGAGGAAGGTGGGGTGTTTGATAATCAAGCTTAGGAGGTTTTGTTTGTCTGTTTTTGTATTTAAATCAATTGAGATTAAATTTATGGTTTCATCCTTCTCTTAGCTGCCCTAATACTTTAGTACCCCATCTTGTAACTTTTTCCTCCATATCTCCTCTAGAATTCTCCTTGGATGGGTGGATGAGTGGGTAGACATTAATGCTTCTCAGCAATATATTCAGTTCTTTCCTTCTGTGCACACTCGAGGTGGGGGGATCGGTCATATACCTTGCTTTGGCCAATAAAATGTTAGCATTTAACTGCCGTGTGAGATTTTCCAGGGCACTCACCTGCCATCAAAGTTGTGGAATCCTGTGTTGGTATTTAAACCATAAACAAGCTGGATTGCTGAGCCAGCACAGCGAGTTCATTACCTGCATACTCAGGCAAACTTGCAGGGGCAAAAAATAAGCTCTTGTTGTGTTAAGCCACTAAGATGTGGATATTGTTTGCTACTATGACATAACTCAATTTATCCTAAGTCACAGGTGGCAAACACAAAGCCCACGGGGCAAATCCGGCCCTCCATCTTGTTTTATCTGCCCGGCATCTTGTTTCTACCCAACGGCAGTGCTGAGCTCTTGCTTAACTGTTAGGGAGTAGTTACATTTATACAGTCCTAAAATTACATTTGGCCCTTTGAAGGCCATGGCGAGGCTGATGTGGCCCCTGGGGAAAATGAATGTGACACTCCTGTTAAGTGAGCCATTATCTACGTGTACTATCACATCTGAAATCCTTAGTATAAAAATAATTAGTAGTATGTTCTTACATTATCAAACCTTTCAATCTTACTGTTACCAGGTATTCTAATTTCTAGTGATGAACTGTTGATTTTGGAATCTATATATTTTAAAATATTATGGCAATTATGCTTTTAAAAGAGTTTTCCAAATTAAAATGATAGTCGCTTACCGGAGAAAGTAACAGTGCTACATAGAACTGATATTTGGACTATGGCTATATAGATTGCATTTCTTTGTAACATCTAAGTCATGAGGTACTATAACATCCACCCAGAAAACCAGCAATTGCTTCAATTCTGGCTTAAAATATACTTTATTTGTCAACACGATTTTTTTTTATCTTCTTTCTACTGCTCTTCCCTCAATACCTACTCTACCCAGGTAAGAAACCGCAAGGGCCAGGTTCTCCACTGCCCTTGCTTGGAAAGATGTAAAAGTTCCTGACTAGATGACCTGTGGAAAAATGAGATGGCTTGCACTTTCCTTTAAAATGTAATAACTGGTCCATGGTGTTTTATTTAGCGAGAAGAATATCAAATGGATAAATACTGAAGTATAGAATGTTTTGAGCCCATTTGCAAAATGAAGAGCTTCTGGCCACAGTTCTCTCCTGTAAACAAAAAGCAAATTAATCAGCTTTCAATAAGAAAGTTGTCAAATATAAGTTAATATGTTTCACTGACCTCAAATAAATCTTGTAGGAACGTGCAATACATAGAAAAACATAAATGAGGGACCACAAACTTCTTTCCTGCCTTGTGGAAGATGGCTGCCTAGATTAGTCTGTAATTTCTGTTACTGACAGATTTCATTTCACAAAGCAATGCTGGCAAAATCAGATTGCAGCCGCAAACCGAGCTATCGCCTCGCAAATTAAATTGCTAACACAGCCTCCTTTCCCTGTGTAGTGACAGTTCCGTCTGGGGAGCAAGCAAGCCTTGTTCAGTTTTAACATTAAAAAGGTAACACTGCAATTTGTCTCTGTTCACCTCTGTCCACGGCGAACAGGAGGATCGCTTCACACCAGCCGTGTCTGCACGCGTGCAGTGGCAGACAGCAGCCGGAACCACTCACAAAGCAGGGGCCACTCATAGGGACTTGCTAAAAGTTAAACCATGCACTTAAGAGCCAGGTGCTTTCATTTTGTGTGTAAAACTATAATTTAGTAAAGAAGTCAGCCTTGGGAGGAAAGAGATTATGAAAACAACATTTTCTTTTCTTTTGTTAGTTTTTGTTGTTTTTAATCTAGTGAGAAAAGACCAGCGGTAGGGAAAGAGTAATGAGGGGAAGGACGAGGACGAGGCCTGGGGCAGACAGGATATTTTTAGTTTCCTGCAATAAGCTTGACATCTGTGCCCATTCAAAATATCTGACACGTGAAATAACTTAATCTGGAAATGAAACTCTAAGTGAACTTATGATTCTGTAATTTTTGGTTAGGATTTCTGTAATTAAAATTCCATGCTCACAAAAGAAATCACCTTGAGTTATTTATCCATCCACTGGTTCAATAGATACTTAATGTGCACAAACAACATATGTGTTATCTTGTTGGGTAGGGTCTTGATTTCACAGTACTTAATTCACTGTTTCTCCTCCATACATTTTCCTTATTTGAATTAACCTAGAGAAGTACTGGGAAGGAGTTACAAACTCCAGTGGAAGCTCGGATATTCTTCCACTGTCAGCACCTCACTCTCACACCCTCAGTGTGTGCGTGTGCGCACACACACACGCACACCAGGATGGACACTGTTTTAAGGCATTGTCACCTGTCAATGATCTTACTTACAGACCTGTATGAAGAGATGTTCACCAAAATACACAACTCAACTTTGTAAACACTTATAACCTTTTCCAGAGGAGCCCATCTTTTTGAAATACTTGGCATCTGCAGATTGTCCCTGCAGTTTGCTCCAAGGTCCCCGGTGTGCTGGCGGAATTGCCGCCTAATGTAGCGTGTTGTGTGTCCACGTGACTCCATCCTCGGGCAGAGCAGGTATCCATTGAGAGTGGTTCTGGGGTCTTCAGAAGTTCTTTGTGTTCTTGTCACTCCACTTCTCCTCTTCCTGGGTTATGTTGACATAATCTGTTAAGCTAGACGCAGGGAGACTTGTTTATTAAATGTGCTTGTATTGTTTGTTTGGGTCACACCTGAGCCGTCGCCCAGACGTGATGAAGGTAGACCCTGCATCAGAGAGAAGGAGTGATGTCGCTAAGCTGCACCTCCGCCGTGCTGATTAATGCGATTCCACTCCCACCTCCGCCTGAGAGGGGCCCTCAGGCCGTGACGTTCTGCCCTTTCTCTAACAGGCTTCCAGAAGATGTGCAGGCCTGCTGTCAGAAACATTATTCAGGATAGTTTTGCCTGTTTCTCAGGGGTCTGGGTTTATTTTACAGTGATTGTTTTTGTAAAACCATTTTTTTCAGAAACATTAGTTCTTTCTTAATGGTAAATAGTATTATATGAATCACACTAAAATTTCTTGGACTTTTGGAACATAGTGGTTTAAAACTTAAGAAAAGAACTAAGGTTTCTTATATTCTTCTACCACCATGTGTTGAATACTCATTAAAAGAAAGACATATGCCAAAAAAGAAAGACATATGCTTTCAAATTCTGGTGTCTACTACCCACCTTTTTACTTAAATATTTATCATTTTTTCTATGTAAAAGGCATTAATATAAAGTGGTGCTTTTAACTGTCCACTAACATTAATGAATAATACCTAAGCAAGTATAGCTAGAGTCCTCTGTTTTAGAATACCCTTGAATCTGAACTTTCTAAGGTTTTAGGCAGATTTTCAATATTCTTTTAAATATACTCTTGTTTCTTCCTAGGTTATCCCAATGCTGCAAGAATTTATAACCAGCAAGTTGGGACGTATATTCATCGAGCCGCCCCCCTTTGACCTTTCCAAGGCATTTGCAGATAGTAACTGCTGTGCGCCCCTGATTTTCGTGCTCTCCCCTGGAGCGGATCCCATGGCTGCCCTTCTAAAATTTGCTGAAGACCAGGTACTGTAAAATAGACTGAGTTATCTCTGTGTGTGTGAGTATGTGGGCATACCATATACATGCACTTCCTTGTACTTGAAATGCTTAGCGGTGAGGTAACAGTAAAAATTGATCACTCGGTCCTTGGAAGACTTGGGGTCCAGAAGTTGACTGAGTTCCAAGAAATTGATACCTAAATGGCCGCACTGATGTTAAAAATAGCTCCTTGTGTAAATTATAAAAACAGTTGAGGGGGTTGTTGAAAATCCAGGAAGAGCAGTGGTGGGTGGGAAGTGATGGAGGTGGCTGGAAATATCCCTTTTGTGTGACACTCACCGCTCAAAATCAACACGACTTTTCCAGCCCTCTGAGACCCACCAGTTCCTCTCTGCTTTGATTCCCACATTTCACGTTGTGATTGTTCTCTGGCCCCTGTGTGGGGCTACTTGATGCATTGTCCTCGCTTGCTACCTTTACTTTCTCCAGAAACGGCAGCATCTGGCTCTTTGTTTTCTGCTGCTCTGCCTGCTAGTGTGGGTAAGCCATGGGTGCTCTGGCAGGGCTCAGGGCCTTCCTCTTCTGCTGCTGCCATAACTTAAGGCATCTTCTGAAGAGCATTCGAATGGTTACCAACCTAGAGAGAAGGAGCTCAGGGAGCCACGGACGCGGTGCCCAGCAGCTACAGACGAGTCAGGGTGCAGTAGAAATGAATTCCAAAAAAAAATCCCCATAAAATTCTTTAAAGTAACTTTTAAATGGTAATTAGGGGTTAATGGTTTTTTTCCTCCAATTTTTCTGCAGTAGCCAAATTAGTTAAAATATTCGAAGACTTGGACAAGTTCATCCGTCTACTCATAGTTTTCTTTGCAGCACTGGATTTTAGGAGTTGCTGCATGACGACCAAACCTTATCATTGCCTCCTCATGTTAAAAGTCTTTGTAATTTCTTTTTCTGTCCCTTATCTCAACAATCAAAAACCCTGCAAATTTTTTTGCCCATTACCATGATTGTTTTCTACATGAGTTGACTGCTTTTTTATCTAAGTGGTTATAGGATTCTTAATCAGTAAGAGTTTTTTTAGAGCTGCGTATATTCAGACCTTTGAAGGATGCTATCTAATTAAATTTCAATATGTCTAATGTTAACATTTCCTGTAATAATAATATTGATTCTTTCACATCTTTATTACTTTTGTACACAGGGATATGGGGGATCAAAACTTAGCTCTTTATCTCTCGGTCAAGGCCAAGGGCCCATAGCTATGAAGATGTTAGAAAAAGCTGTCAAGGAAGGAACGTGGGTTGTTCTTCAGAACTGTCACCTTGCCACCTCTTGGATGCCAACCCTTGAGAAAGTTTGTGAGGTAAAATATGACTTTATTTGTATTAAATTGTATTCCCTCAGTATAATTTGTGATATACAAATGATCTAAGTAATTCCATTCCTGTCCTCTAATTTGGAGGGTTGCAGGTAAGCAACATGTCTGGATTGCAGGGGACGGACTGGCTTTGGGAACTAACATGCCAGGGAGGAGCACACAGCCAGACCTTGCTGGATCCCCCTTAATAAGGGCAAGGGCTCCTCCAGAGGAACAGCCTCCATGACGAGTGTAAACTACAGGGTAGGCAGAAAGCAATTTACTTTTTACAGCAGTGGACCAAAAACAACAAAGGAGGCTTTTCAGGGTGAAATTCATGTGGCAGTCCAAAACATTTCAAGGTACAACTTTTCTTTAATTCACTTCTCACCCACTTAGCTAGTGATCCTGCCACAGAGGATTCGTCCCAAACCAAAGGCTCCTCTCTCCACCCTCTTTGCACTGGGTCACAGTACTGCCCTCTTTCTGTAAGCAGAAATTCCAGGAAGAAACCCATTTAGTTCAACTGAGTAAACAGAGCACCCGGTACTTGATTTCAGTAAACATAGAGAAAATGTGTCCTCTGTAATTACCCACGACTCTAGCCCCCTTCTAACTCAGAGTACCGTAAGCTACTAAATAACCAAGGTAATGCTATAACTTGCACTATGCAGATGCTCAAATGAAACTTTAAGGAGCAGGTTGCATTTTTCGTTATGTTGCTTGTCACCATTTTGTCCGTATCCCCCACAGAATGGGAGCACCATGAGGACTGCAGCTTTGTTCTGTTCTCTGCTGTGTCTCCAGCACCTTGAATAGCGCCTGGCCCATCGCAAGCACTCAGTACATATTTACTGAGTCTGTGAATGAATATTGCTTCACTGCTTAAAACCCCTCGATGGATTCCCACCTCATGCGAGACAAAGTTCACACTCTCATCACCGCTTTCAGCACCTTTCCTCCTCTGACCTTCGCCCACCTGGCAGGCGTCCTCTTTGGCCTCGACTTCCATGCTCTATCCATTTGAATGTCTTTCCTTTCCAATGTATACCATACTTTCTCAAGAACGTAAGCCACTGTAATGGATGTTATTTCTATCTGAAAAACTATTCTTTTTATTATTTGCCTTACCAACATCCACTCATCCTTCAGGCCTTATATTAGAGACTTTATATTTGTTCCTGTTTCCCTCTGGTTTCACTGTCCCTAGGCCATGCTTATGACCTGTTGAATTGCACCATATATTCCCATCAGCGAGTCATTTAGGAGAGGAGAGAGGTCTCTAATGGATGAACTTGACTCAGAGTCCCATGAGTCATGTTGCTTGAGTCGCTGGGCTTAGGGCAGCTAGTAGGAGAAAAAAAATGGTGCCCTCACCACTCACCAAAGAACCTAGGCACTTATGCATTCTTCCTAATTCATCCCTACCCCGTTACCACAGGAATGCTCAATTTTTTTACTGATGGATATTGGCAATTTAAAAAATATAGATCCCACTGAATGGACAATTGGGAGGGAGAGCAGTAGGGAGTGGGACTGAGCAGGAAGAAAGGGAAGGGCCCCTGAGAGCTGTCCCTGGTCTACACAGCCTTCAGCCTGGTGCTGAGCGTTCTGTCACCCTCTTTAGTGCAGGTCTGACTAGCCCCTTAACAAACAGAGTTCCTAGTAATGTGTTTCTTGTTTCAAGATACACCAGTTCTTCTCACCATTCAAAATGCTCTTTTTTCATTCTTGTTTAGTTTAATATTGACATATCTATAATGTTGCTGGTTTTTACAACATGCTACAGCATACAAACAAACAAATAAACAAACAAACAAAAGGATTATTCTTAATCCAGCTTTGGTACAGAGAATAATTTCTGTAAATATTTCAGCAGTATCAATAGTCATATGATTTAATCGTATCAAGTATACTGTTTCCAGGGCAGAATCAGATTTTAAGACTTTTGCCTTAAATTGCAGCTGTGAGGTCTGCTCTGTAAAAATGCTTCCTCCCAGTTCTAGCCCACCCTAGACCTGCGCGATCTGGAGAGTTCATTGGTTTTATGTGTGCTTTTGTATCTGATTTCTTTTCCTGCAGGAGTTAAGCCCAGAATCAACACATCCAGATTTTCGAATTTGGCTGACAAGTTACCCATCTCCGAATTTCCCTGTGTCTGTACTGCAGAATGGAGTGAAGATGACCAATGAAGCACCGAAAGGTTTACGGGCTAATATTATCCGATCGTACCTCATGGATCCAATCTCTGACCCCGAGTTCTTTGGCAGCTGCAAAAAGCCTGTTAGTAATGGCCAAGTCTTGTTACCTCAGCCCTGTAAAGCAATTCAAGTGGCCCCTGGTGATCGTGAATGTGTGTGCTGAGTGAAACTACAAATTAAATAGGCCTCCTGCACGGCAGTGCAGTTGGTTTTGATTACTGATTATTGACTGTGCTGAAGTCAATTTTATTAATATTTTATTTTAATTTTACTACCAGCCTCATTCCTGCTCAGCTGAGATCTTGTGGGGTGTCATTAATAATGTAGCTTTCTATTTAGAAAATCAGCTGTAAGCCATTCCCAGTACAAATCTGCAAGGTTGGAGAATCTTGTTTCAGGATATTAACTGAGCCCTATGCTATTTGGAGCCATATCTTTAAATTAAAATATAAAAATATTTCCTCCATATAACCATAATGAGAGCCAAAATGATTTTACCCCTTGATTGATGGGACTCATAAGAGTCTTTTTTAGCATCACCAGGCAAGCAGGGAAACCACCTACCGCTTTCGTGATTAGAATTCTGTGTGTGAGTGTCTGTGACCTAAAATTGTTTCACAGCATTTTGCCATAATTAAAAATGGAAGAGTTTCTTCTTAAGAGAGGTTATGAACCTTGGTAAGTTTTTGCCATTTAAAAGCTTACATGCTTGAAGCCAGAATGTGTTTTAAGTACACATCAAAGGAAAACATTTTTTTAAAAAAGTACTTTCATTAAACAAAAGTCTTAGGTACTAAAAAAAAGCACCTATGTTTAAAACTAAGTCAAACCTTATTCTAAGCTTCTAGGGCCAGCTGTATGACTAATTTTTGCATTGATTAGGCCCAGAGAGAGCAGGTTACTCCCAGGTAGGTGGTGAGGGCATTTCTGCATGTTATAGGTGGACAGAAGCCCTTTTGAAAAATTTTACTTCCTTTTTTCTAAACTCAAAGTGTCTGCAATGGTAGTCACATGTATCGCAAGTCAGGGCTTCTATGAACCACAGTCCAAACCCAAACTCCAGTTTCCTCCGATGCCAAAGCAGCACATCCTAATTGTTCTGGTTTAATTTTTTATCTGGGAATATTTTTAAATTTACAGAAAAGTTGTAAGTATAAAAGTTGCACAAAGAATACCCTTATGTCCTGTGCCCGTATTCACCTCCTGTTCCTACATACCATGTGCTGGTAAATTAGGTATGTCGTGGCCCTCTGTTCCTAAGTAAATACTTCAATGCACATTTGTTAAGAAGAGAGGTGTTGCCCTGGCTGGTGTAGCTCAGTGGATTGAGCGCGGGCTGCAAACCAGGCATCGCAGGTTCGATTCCCAGTCAGGGCACATGCATAGGTTGCAGGCCATGTCTCCCAGCAACCGCACACTGATATTTCTCTCTCTCTCTCTCCTTCCCTTCCCTCTCTAAAAATAAATAAATAAAATCTTAAAAAAAAAAGAGAGGTGTTATTCTAGTACAGTTATTAGTTCAGTAAATTTAATGAGGACACACTATGCATCTAATCCACCACCTGTGTTCCAAACTTGTCAGCTGATTTACTAGGACCTCGGCCCTACTCACTACTACAGGTCTGGTCTAGGGTTAGTGTGTGTTTAGTTCTCTCTCTTTGCCTTCTTTAATCTGAAACATTTCCTCAGCCTTTCTTTGTCTTTGATGAGATTGACGTTTCCAGGGAATTCATCTCCCCACCCTTTTATAAAAATAAATTTATATTTTGGATTTGCTCAATATTTCTTAATGTTTAGATTCATGTTATGCACTCTTAGCCAGAAATGACAGTGTCCTCAGGGTTTCACATCGGGATATTTATCGCCTGCCTGTTTATGCCTCAGTGATGATACTAATTTTAATGATCTGAACAACATGTCATCTTGTTTCTTTACTATATAGTAACTGTTTTGCCCCTTGAAACTAAGAGGCAGTCTGCAAAGAGCCATCTGGGGGCCATGCAACTATCTCGTTTCTCAACAAAACACACCTCTGAGCCAGTAGCTATTGCTGATTGTCCCCCGACCCAGGTATTCCCTGGGAGGATTCTGGCTCTGGCAGTCGCTCCACACATGACATTTGGCACTCCACTGTCAGCCTCAGACCTCCCCTGTCCCCCATTTACTTACCTAGTATCGACATGGGCTCACGGCTTCCTTGGGGTTTTTGTCCCCCAATAGTTTACAGTGCATTCCTGTTTTTAAGCCTTTTGTTCAGATTGTCCTAGATTTGGTCAGTGAGCACTATTCCAAATTGTCTCCTCTGTCCTTTTTATGGGTCCCATCATTTAAAAAAGTCTCTTACTTTCTGGCAGAAAATGCTCCTGGCTCATCAGTGCCACTGGCCTGAAACCAGCCCTTTCTCTGAAGAGTCCTAGTGCCTTTTTAGAGGAAACTGGTATTAGAGACCAAAATCTGGGTGCTGGAAGAGAGCTCATTACTAACTGCATTGTCTTTGGTGCTTGGCCCTTTCAGTGGAGAGAACTTGTAAATATATACATGTACTATGTACATATACATATGCACAAATATATACACACATATATACATGCATATATATATGTATGTATGTATATACACTTGCATGCGTATTTTAGAGGTAATGTGTTCTTAGCACTACCTCTGATTTCAGTCCATCTCCTCGGGTTTTTTTCTTGCTTTTCCTCCTTCTATGTTTTCACGTCCTTCTTCTGCAGTGGGAAACCCGGCTCCACAGCATCAACATGTTTACTGATCTGCTCAGTAAAATAGCTAAAATAGTTCCCGAATTAGCGCAGTGTGTTTAACTTTGCTTTCTCCTGCCTCTCTGGTTAAGTTTGTTACTTTACTTTTGCCTTCCACTCTCCCTTTCGACTTTATTCCACAGGGAAAACTTTCCCCCATCCTTGGATAAAACTTTGGACAGCCTGATGGCTTCTCTGGTTATTGTCAGGTAATAAAATGGCCTATAGTCACTTTAACTTGCAAAACCACCCTTGATTCAGACATCAGGAAGTATAATGTATTAATCAGTACCTCCACATTTATTAAAAATGTAGGCATCAACCCTCTAGTTCCTTACCTCGAGCCTGTAGTCAGCGAGCTTCATGCTGCTGGGGGGAGACGATGGAGTGGGCATCTTTCTCTTTGTGACCTTTCCTGCAGGTGACAGCTGCCCATTTCAAAGTATGTGCAGGGGTGAGGCCAGAGGGACACAAGCGCTTGCTCTGGGAGCCTGTTGCTGGGAAGTCTCTGGACTTGGCACTTGTACGTGGGATTTAAAGCTGACCTCTTCTCCTGCGAGTTCTTCCATGGGTGCTCCTTTGGGGGCCCTGCTGGACCCCTCTGACTGCCACCCCATCACCCCTGGCAGCACCTCTCTTCAGCCAACTGCTCCTCATTCCTCTCAGCTTTTGGTTCTCCAGCATTTCCTTAATACAAGCTCCAGTTCCTGGGGTTTTCTCACCCCAGAAGGCAAGTCCTCTTGACCAGGAAACCTTTAAAGTGACCCCTGGCTGGCATGCCTAGAACCGGCTCCCCGTCTGCTGCTGTGACTCACTTGGCAGTGGCCCACGTCAGAGGTGGGGCTGACTTCCCCCTCAGCGTCTGCTGCCCTGTGTTCATGACTGCTCTCATCCTTGGGCCTGCAGTTTGCACTTCCTGCCCCGCCCCACCCCAGCTGCAGGACACAGGCCTGAGCTCTCTGAGAAGCATAGCGATTCCTCTCTCGCCAGTGTGGACTAAGAAGATAGACCACCACTTCCTTCTCTCTTGGGGGTAGAGGCAATCTTCTCCCACCACAGCAGCTGCTCTCACCAGGGAAATCCCTTTCTAAATCCTCCCTCAAGCTCTCTTTGGGCTATTTTGCATTTGCCTCTTGGAGGGTGCAAATGACCAGTATAGGGCATCAAACCATCTGGTTTCTGAATTAAGAATGAGTGTAGGACTTTTTATTACCTGAGAGCAACCAGAAAAGTCCTGGGTCTGCCCAAAGTTTCATTCCAAAGTCAGTCCTTTTCTGTAGAGCTGCTTAGTTGGTTTGCATGCTCTTCTTTGAAATTCCTCCGTGAAGGTCTGGGACCACATGTTGGGATTCATTCTTCTGGCCTCTGTTGCTCCTGTTGGAACCTCCTAAACCCTGTAAGGAACATGAAATCAGACAGGCTTGCGCTAAAACCCCAGTGTGCACAGCTTTGTGTGCCAGCCCAACATGGCTACAATGGATGCATTTTCGCTTAAAAAGCCTATAGAATTATACTTGATTCTGCTTTAGTTATACTTTGAGATGGATATATTTATAAGCAAAAGAAAGAAGGGATTGCTTTCATCTTAAGATATGGTTAGTATAATGCAACATTGGGGAAAATGAATGATGTGGCACCATTTTTTCTTATTACAGGAGGAATTCAAGAAGTTACTTTATGGCCTCTGTTTCTTTCATGCTTTGGTACAAGAGAGACGGAAATTCGGACCCCTAGGGTGGAATATTCCTTATGAGTTCAACGAGACTGACCTGAGAATCAGTGTACAGCAGCTCCACATGTTCTTGAACCAGTATGAGGTATCATAGAACTCATAGCAAGGGCATTACCTGGTTTGCTTTTTATCACGTTGTGTTTGTACAGTAAGCAGGGACTTCTGATTAATTCCTCCTCTTATAAAACGAACAGCAAGATAGTTCCCAAAAGCTTATTAAGTAGTACTTTATTATAACAAGATATTATAAGTGCTATAGGAGGTCGTTAGAATGTCAGTTTGTCTATTAGGAACCTATATTTTATTATTTACTTTAACACATGCACACCTGTGAGAATCTGAAAAGTGATCGTAATGTTCTTATTTTGAAAAAGATTTGAGGATATCATAAATTAACCAGGATCCAAAATGAAAAAAAAAAAAAGCAGACTGAATTTCTTCTGTTCTGGAGCATGACTTTATTTTTAGAGAAATGTCATCATTCCTCAGAAGAGCAGGTCCTTGGGACTGAAAGGATCAACAGAAGGTTTTCAGGAAGATACTGTGAAGAAGCAATAATAAAAAGGCTTTTAAAAAGTGTAAATGATGTCTGCAAGTAGCAAATAATTATGTTGTACAACTGAAACTAATATAATGTTACATATCAAATGTACTTCAATTCTTTAAAAAGATGCAAACAGATGAAAAGGTTTGGTTAACTGGAAGTGATTTGGAGCGTTCTTGTATGCCATGCAACTGGTCTGGGAGTTTATGCTATTGCTATCGGTGCGCTTTTAGGAGAACGTTTGCATTTTAGAAAGATCGCTCTAGCAACCAAGTGGAGAATGGATTGGAGGACTTAGATGACAGGCCAGTTTTAGGTGATGTCAGTTGAATTAGTACCCCTCCCCACCCACAAAAGAACACGTATGTGGAAGTTCTGATCCATGGTGCCTCAGAATATAACCTTGTTTGGGGGTGGGGCTGATGCAGATGTAATTGGTTAAGTTAGGTTAACTCATACTGGAGTGGAGTGAGTCCTCGCAGAGTAGAACTGGTCTCATTAGAAGAGGAAAATTTGGACATACAGGGTGAAGACAGCCCTGTAAACACAAAGGGCATTAAGCTGCCACAAGACAAGGAATGCCTGGGGCCACCAGAGGCTGGAAGGGGAAAGGAAGGAGACTCCTGGAAGCTTTGGAGGCAGTGTGGCCCTGCCAACACCTTGGTTTCCAATTTCCAGCCTCAAGAACCATCAGTCAATAAATTTCTGTTGTTTTAAGCCACTATCAGCAGCCCTAATAAACTAATACTGAAGAACATCATGATAACCGAGGCAAGAGATGGTAACAGCTTAAACTAAAGCAAAAGGAGGAATGATTATCTCATGGAGTTCTGTTTCCCTTCCTGATTTTCCATTCCCTGACAGCATAGAATGACTACCCACCCAAGCTCTAAACTTTTGCTCAGAGGGAAAACTCATTTTGTCAATTCACGATCCACTCGAGGTGACTTTGTTTGCTTTTGTTTCCCCAGTACCTAAAACAGGATATATAGTAAATAGCTCAGTTAGTGTCTGTTTACTGAATATACCATGCTGAGTGAAAAGATCTTTAAGCTCTCCAAGACTAGAACAGCAACGCAAATATATGTACAAATTAGGCATAGTACTCTCAGCATTTTAAATGAATAAAATGGAAGAAATATTCAGTAACTGATGATAGAATAATTAGTTGTTTGCTTTTATAAAAAATAGGTTAGATTATTCATACTTTAATCCAACAAGAATTGGATTAAATCCAACAAGAATTGTTGGATTAAAAAATTAAATATGAAAAAATTAAACTGTGAAAGAAAAAATACAAGCAGATGTATATAACCTACTGGGCAGGTGGGCAGTTGTGCTGTTCTTGTTCTGCTGTGTGGGGGGGCATGTCTGTACTGGTGCTGGCTGTGTGAGTATTCGTGTTTAGGATAAAAGAAATTGCAATGTGGAAAGTTGAGCATTTTCATGCGTAAACATTGAAAAATTCTGTATATAAGGGCCTATAATAACAGAAAGCTGTACTTGAACACAATTAAAATAAAATAAAAAAATATTAATGGGGAAAAAAAGAGCCTATAATAAAGAAGAAAACTAACGGAAAATATTTCCATGAATTGATAAATAAAAGTCAATTTGTAAAACACCTTATACAAATAAAATAAAACCATTAAAACTTTAATTGAAAAATGAATAGTTCATGGAAGAACAGATGTTATTAAAACATATGAAAAAATTATGAGCCTCACTAGTTTTCTAGCAATGCAAATTAACACAATATTAATTATCTTTGGGTTATCAAACTGATATTTACAATTTACAGCCTGTCAGAAAAGCAGTTTAGTGACGTTAATCAATTGCTTTTTATAAGCTCCTTTTCTTTGACATAGTAATTTCCTCTTCAGAAGTCTGGACTACCAAATCATTAGAAATGTATGTTTAATGAAAAATAATTTAAAACAGTAGAAAATTAAGAGCAACTGAAGTGTTCAGTATTAGAAGCTAGTTCTTCAAATAGTATTTTCAAAGAGTATTTTATAAAATGGTGAAAGATTTTCATGAGTTTTGGTGAAAAGTTATATGCAAAATTGAATATACAGTGGGATTCCAATGGTCAAAATATATGGATGTGAAAACGTGGTGAAGAAAATCAACACCGATTGTCTCTGAGTTATATGGGAGTTGTTCTGAATGTCACTCAGCAGTGAAGGTTTCAAGGATGAGCTTTCGGTCTATTTCATTTTGTGTCTGGCACACAGAAGGGGGTCCATTCATGTTGGTCGGGTAGCAAGTTCGCAAGCTACTAGAGATCTCTTCTCTGCGTTGACTGAATGGGAATGACAAACCACAAAAGGAGAGAAAGACTTTGGGGGAAATGGCAACAATTAGCAAGGAAGTATCTAAAGGGAAATTGTGTGAAGGCCAGCTTTTGGTAAGAGGTTTTAATTTAATCATACAAACAGACAAGAGACACAGTTTCGTATCATGCGTCACACTAACTCTTACGTAGCTGAGCGACTTGAGCTCTCTCTCAACTGTAGGAGCTGCCCTACGACGCCCTGCGGTACATGACCGGCGAGTGCAACTACGGAGGCAGGGTGACGGACGACTGGGACCGGCGCACGCTGCGCAGCATCCTAAACAAATTCTTCAACCCAGAATTAGTTGAAAATTTACACTATAAGTTCGACTCCAGTGGCATCTATTTTGTGCCCCCTTCTGGTGATGTAAGTATGCCTTTCTAGAAAACGCAGAACAGTGAAATACGAGCTTCCTCAGATAGAAAATGGTGGTTTTCCCAGAGGCTTTGTTTTTCGTTCAACATTGTGTGTGCTTTCTTCAGGCTTGTAGGGACAAAGTGAACCCCGTGCGAGGAGGGGCTCGGTGGTTTTCTGCTGGCTGTGGTGTGAGGAGTAGCAGAAGTGTTTCTAACCTAAGAATAGCTTCTCCACAAATTCAGTCCTTTGGGTAAAAAGCCATTGTTCCCAATTAAAATGGAAATACACATGAGAGGCGTTAAAAATACTAGTAAGAATAATATTTAATATTTATGTCACGCTTAATTATTTACAAAGCAGTTACATGTAATTATCTCACATCCCTAAAGCAGGGGTGTCCAGCCCCTGGACTACATGCGGCCCAGGATGGCTATGAATGCAGCCCAGCACAAAATTGTAAATTTACTTAAAACATTATTTAGCTTTATTACTAAGGTTTTTTTTAAAGATTTTATTTATTTATTTTTAGAGAGGGAAGAGAGGGAGGGAGAGAGAGAGACATCAATGTGCGGTTGCTGGGAGACATGGCCTGCAACCTAGGCATGTGCCCTGACTGGGAATTGAACCTGCAATGCCTGGTTCACAGCCCGTGCTCAATCCACTGAGCTACACCAGCCAGGGTTCTTACTAAGTTTTATACTAGGTTTTATTTCTTAGATATGTACATTTCCTGTATTAGTGGTCACAAACTTGGGACCTGCTCAACGATTCTAAAAGATTATCCAAAGGGCTGCTGCATAATTAGGGTTATTATGTGAGGACATTTTTGCTTGTCTGTGGTGGCGGGTATCATGAAAATTATGCATGGACCTTTGTTTTTGCTCATCAGTTTTCATTAGTGTTTGTGTATTTAACATGTGGCCCAACACAACTCTTCTTCTTCCAGTGTGGCCCAGAGACACCAAAAGGTTGGACACCCCTGCTCTAGAGCATGAAATTAACACTGGTGCTATTATTCCATCCCAATTACAAATGAGAAGACAAATTCACTAATATTGATGAAGAACTTGCCCAAAGCTGTCCAGGTAGAAAGTGGCAGAGTCACAGAGCCACCTACTGCACAAGGCCAAGGTCCCATTCTGCTATTTTTTCCCAGTCCTGTCTAGTAGGTGATGTGATGCTGGCTTCAGATTACTGCACAACAGACTTCCAGGACAGCTACATTTATCCTCACGTGTTCCCCAGAAGTCAAAAAGGGCACATATTGACAGTTAAACATATGACCACACCCAACACATGCACGTACTGTAACCTCTCAATTCTGACCCAGTCATCCACCAGGATTAATGCTAGCTGAGGACAAATATCGATGGGGTGACGAGAAAAATCAGCCCCAGAGCCTAAGTCACTGATTGGGTGTAGCAAGTCAACGTGGGGGTCATGGGTACCAAGATCTCCAGTGATGAGTTGTCAAATGACCCAAAACATGACCCATATTGAAAAACCATCAGTGACCAACCTAGTCATCATACATGCACAAGAGTTTGTATATGATTATATGAGCATCAAGAAAGATAAAATTGTGATTAAAGTACTTATAAATAACATATAAAGTGAGAGTGCACCAGCATAAAATGACATACAGCATTAATAGTGGTTACCTCAGGATAATAAATTTTCAGATAATATTTACTTTTCTTAATTGTGTAGATTTATCACAATAAGGGTAAACAGAAAAAAGAGTAGAGCAAAAAAAATTATTCTTATTGCAATAAATTAAGAATAGTCATCAACAAAAGGCAGCACAGAAAGATTTCTCTGGAAGAAATTTCTAAATGAAGTGGCCAGGACATTCCTCTCTCTTTTAAAATTCATTCCAATTGAATGGCACATTTTCTTTTTCTCGCTAAATGTGTTCATATCTTTTCTTTTTTAAACCTTGGCCCAAGATGAAAGAAAAGGAAAGCATTCAGTGTCTGTTCTCCCAGGCTCAGCCAGTCAATAACTTGAGTATTGAAAATCATCTCTTTTCAGGGAGAAAGTTCTACAGGATAATTGATTTCTAACCTCCTGACTCCCTGTTATTCATCTTTGCAGCACAAAAGCTACATCGAATACACAAAGACTCTGCCGCTGACCCCAGCACCGGAAATCTTCGGAATGAATGCCAATGCAGATATCACTAAAGATCAGTCAGAAACGCAACTGCTGTTCGATAACATTCTTCTCACACAGGTGTGTGATCTGAGGCCAGAGGGGATGCTCCCCAGCAACACGTGCGAGCACAGCAGAGGCCCGTGTGTACACAGTTCTATGTGTTACCGTGGATAACCATTGTGAGGAAAAGAAAAAATATACATATACCTTAATTATGGATTTAAACAAAGTACATGAATATATCGGGTGTTTTTCATCAACCTGTTGTTTTGGAAAGAATCTTTGAGTACCATTCTGCTTCTAGGAGATCTTGGAGTGACATTCCTTGAGTATCCCTTAGTATTCCCTGATAGCATTCTCTGCTAGGATTCCACTTTGCCTTTTGTGCATAAACCATTCCCCAAAACACAACATATTATGGCCTTTTTAAATTCCTCTAAAGTGGAAGAAGAATCTCAAATATAATTTAGAAGCAGAATCCATTTAGAATTTTGCCTGTTTTATTTTCTAGTCTCTCACTAATTCACCAGCAACTTTTAAAATGACTTATTTCTGAAATATTCCAGAACAATTCATCTAATTTACATAGAAACACTATCTTTCACATCAGTGTTTTATCAGGTTATATAGCAGTTAGAGAATACAGCTGGGCCCTGGCTGGTGTATTTCAGTGGATTGAGCACAGGCTGCGAACCAAATAGTTGCCAATTGGATTGCCAGTCAGGGCACATGCCTGGGTTGCAGGCCAGGTCTCCAGTAAGGGGTGTGCGAGAGGCAACCACACATTGATATTTCTCTTCCTCTCTTTCTCTCTCCCTTCCCCCTTTCTAAAAAAATAAATAAAATCTTAAAAAGTGTAACCCTATTTCAAAAAAAGAATACAATTGCAATTATATGTACAAAAGGAGGGAATAAAGGCTTAGAAAAATATAGTAAGTCTTAGTACGTATGCAGCTCTACTGGGGAGAGCATAAAGGTGAAGGCATGTCAGAGAGTTAACTTCCAAGGTGTCAGAACTCAGTGTGCCGTGGGCGTGAGTCTGAGCATTTCGGTGAAAAATATTTGATCTTGTCTGTTATGATCTTCTCTTGTATTGTCCTCCCTTTAAATGTGGTCACTTGTTTGCTTCTTTTCATTTTTGAAAGCAAATTAGTCCAAATGGCAAGTTATCTTAGTAACTGAATGAAATTTTAGTAAGTCAAGCAAATTATTTCACAAACTGAAGTCTATCTGATCTTTTTCATTTCTGTGGAATCTCAGCATAGCAATGATAACAGTTAAGAGCATCTAGTGCTTACTGTATGCTAGCACTGTCTCAGTGCCTATGTATGCTTATGGAATCCTATGAGGTCCTAAGAGCTAATTATGCTCATTTTATAGGTCTAAAACTGAGACACAGAAAGATTACGGTAAGTAGCTTACCCAAGGTCAGCTAGTACAGTTTCAAGCCAGGACTCAAAGCCAAGCAGTTTGACTCAAACTAGTTTGATTCTAGAATCTGCATTCTGAACCACTCTGCTATACTCTCTAGATTCTAAAAATGGGGTAGGACTTAGATGACATAACCAGAGATGCTGGGGAGGAAAAAGAAAAAAGAAAAAGCTAAAGAACCAAATTAGGAGGATAAAATTGAGGAACTCCTAGTTCTGATCTATTATAAGATGACATTTTCTAATAAGGCAAAAAGGACAAAGACCAATTTTATGTTTGTTTTACATATTAGTAGCACTAAAATCCATTACTGCCTAAGCACAGATCTTTAGGAACATTGGGTGCACGCAATACACCATAGTCTGCCAACAGGACATTCGTAGTGTCTCTCGGCTTTATTTCAACTTGATGGGGTGTGCCACATCACAGAATATGCAAAACAGTGGGTTCGTCCCAACAGAAAAAGACTCAGAACCAAACGAGTAAGTTTAAATATACATGGGGTATCTTCTCAGTGTTGTAACTAAACAACATCTTCCAGTATCTTCAGACTCACACTGGCAAGTACAATTACTGTAATGGGTAGGCAGGTGGTTTCACTTTGGCTTTACTGCAGCTCAGAGGCAAAGACCAGAACTGCAGAGTTTGGAGAACAAGTCAACAGTGATGAGACTTTCACATTGTGTATTTCACAAAAATATCTGTTAAAATGAGAGG
This sequence comes from Tonatia bakeri, assembly GCA_004024845.1. Classification (NCBI taxonomy): domain Eukaryota; kingdom Metazoa; phylum Chordata; class Mammalia; order Chiroptera; family Phyllostomidae; genus Tonatia; species Tonatia bakeri. Next base: position 68,144 of record PVIA01007969.1, read on the forward strand.
GGCAATGCTGGCATCAGTGTTTTATCAGGCTTAACTCGTGCTTAACTTCCGGGCTCTATTTCGAACAGAAGTGTCTCAGGGTGAAATAACGTAACCAGAAATGAAAAGGTTAAATTCTGTGATGTTTTCTTTGGTTTGATAAAAGGAAAATAACCTTCAGAAGATTTCAAACAACATTTGTGAACATTCTAGGGTGATGAAAAGCCGAGTGAGACACTCACAAATAGCTACCGCCCGGCGCTCTTCACTCTCCACATCAGCTGGGTGTTGCTTCCAGAGCACATCCACCCTGATGTGGGACTCTGGAGTGCAGAAAATAGGCCAGGGGAAATGTGCGCCTTGGTAACATATTTTTCTTACATTTTGAAGGGCAATAAGCCAGGTATTTGCTTGGGGGGTTTCTTAGGTTTTGGGTTTTTTCTTTTCAGTTATGTGTGTGTTCTTTGTTTGTTTTTGGTGGAGACACAGTTTTTGTTAGAAAATAGGAATGTTTTAATGAGTTTATAGCACCTTGTATGCACATCAAAATACAAATATAAACAAGTATATGATTATTTAAATGCAATAGAAATAGATATTTTACTCATTTGGGCCAAATATTTATTCTTTTATTTTTTGTCTAATTTATTTTATATATTTAATTATAAACCTGGCACTCAAGATCATAATAAAGGATTAGCATATCCTAATATTGGTATATGCCTTTTTTACTAACATGTAATTAGCACTTACCAACACCTAATTTCTTTTTATTGTGCAACTGCATGGGATTTTATGGTGACATGTGCTAGGTGGCATTAAAAATCTCACTAGAAAGTTAAGTAAAAATCAATATTTACAGAATAGATCTGATGTAAAAAATCAGGAAATATTAAATCTGAAATAAAACTAAAATTTCTTAGGACTGGAAATATATGACATAGTCATTTATATTTTAATAGTGCTTGTTCCTTTCAGTACACACACATTCATTTATTTTGAGGATTTAAAGGGTTTTCCCAGAAAATATAGATTCATTTACACAGTGCCACTACAAACATAAAAAATAAAAATTGAAATTAAATTCCTCTTCCTTGTTTCCAATGTGAATCACTAAAGTCTGTCTTTTCTCCATAACTCTTGAATTGCTTAGAAGAGATGAGCTTATTTTCTTTGCCCTCCTGGTTCAAGGAGAAAACTATATCTCTGCTTTTGGCAACCAGTAGGCACCAGAGTTATTAGCAGATATATTGTGCAGCAAGTTTCCCCAAAGCAAGGTCAGATCCTCCTCCTGGGTTTCAATGCCCATCATCACTTGGCCACCACCCCACCCACCGCACAACGGAAATGCTTTACCTCCCCCTGTTCATAGCATCTCCTTCCTGCCCCCCACCCAGGTGGCTCAGTATGTAGCTTGTTTGCTTCCTGCAGACCCTCTTTTACCTCTGTGCCCTGTACGTGTTTTCCCTCCTCCTCGCTTGCAGCTGTTTTCCCCTGAAACTCAACGCCCGCGCCTGCTGTCATCACTTCAATAAATCTTGTGTGAAGAAGAATCAGAGATAAAATAAAATTTCTTATCTCTGAGATTTCCTATCGAGCAATTATTACAACTGGATGAGGATTTTGATGTATAATTTGTATTCTTTCAGTCTCGTTCAGCAGATCCTGGTGCAAAGTCATCCGATGAAGTAGTGAATGAGGTCGCTGGCGACATTTTGGGGAAACTCCCCAACAATTTCGATATTGAGGCCGCGATGAGGAGGTACCCAACAACTTACACTCAGAGCATGAACACCGTGCTTGTCCAGGAAATGGGGCGCTTCAATAAGTTGCTGCAGACCATGAGAGAGTCGTGCTTAAACATTCAAAAGGCAATCAAGGTAAGGGAAAAGACACCGAAGAAAAATCATTGGAATAAACCTATCGTGCATTCACTCAGTGTATGTTTATTTATTGGGCACAGATTCTGTGCAAACAGTGTTCTTAGTTCTGGGGACAGAAGAAAAATCGCTGCCCTTGAAGAGTGTATAGATTTCTGGAGGTGGCTGTTAGTAAACAGGTAACTAAGTGCAGAATATGTTAGACAGCAGTGGCTTGCTGGACAGGAGACATGCTAACAAGATAGAAAATGTTCAGAAGTAAGGACAAAGCCTCTGCCCTCGTAGAGCTTACACTTTAGCAAGGGAGAGGAGAAAACTAAAACAGGACACGGGGTCGAGAATGGTGGGTGGGAGACTGTCGTTTTGAGTTCAGCTCCTCCGAGGAACTGCCTGACGCGGAGACAGATGCCTGATGTGAGGGACGAGCCATGGGATGTTCGGGCAGAGGGTATAGCAAGTGCAAAGGCCGTGAGAGGAAAAACTTGGCCTTGTTCAGGAACACAGTAGGGAAGGCTGGTGCCGCTGGAGTGGAGTGAGCCCACCGGAAACGACAAAACAGCGAGGAAGCCTCGGCTTTAGGATGGCCTTGCTGGCCATGGTTAGAATTTTGAGTGTGATTCTGAAGTGTAAGGGTGAAGGGAAGCATTCAGAAGGCTTTAAGCAATCAAGCGAAATGACGTATTTCACATGTTTAAACGTTCACTCGGACCGTGCAGAAAGGATTGTAGGGGAACGAGAGTGTAGCCAGAGACCAACTGTGTGACTGAGGTAGACCGGCTGACTTGGTTCCTTGAAGTTGCACCGGAGGAGGAGGAAAGTGGTAGGATGCGAGTTACCGATGAAAAGAGGGGTCTGCCAGGAGCTGTAGTGTAACCTGGCTGGGCTGTTTGTCAAAGAAGCATTCAGTACCAAGTGTTTCTCCTTCACTTGGTTCTTCCTGTTTCCTTCCTGCTTTCATCCAGCATTCTGGGAGCCGAAAGGAAAAAAAGGCCTCGTAGATCTCAGCATCCAACAAACATGACTCACTTAACTTCAGATTTCAGAATGCCTGCTGCGACCACAGCTGAGCCTGGCATCCCCCACTCCAGGGATTTCTTCATTTCTCCATGCCCCCCATCCTCCCTACCCCAGTTTCATTCAAGTAAGATCATGAAGTAGTTTTGTGTGGAAGGACCTAGAAGTCTGTTTTTTAAAATCAGGTTTCAGCAGTCTTTTCCATTTAGCACCAGCCTCCCTCACTTTCACCGAGGGCCCTCAGTTCCAAGTATGGGGGGGTTGGTATTCTGCGATGTCCATCGAGTTGAGTCTTAGCTTTGCCCCCCGCCAGCTCAGGATCAGTTTTCTCCTGACCACTGAGTCAATTATCAATGGCCCATGTTCTTTCTAGCTCCGCAAATTGTGTTGTCAATATGTCGTTATATTTTTCTGTACTTTCAGCTTAAGCCTTTAAAGAATAAATCCCTTTACTATTGTTTTAGTGGGTTTAGGAAGGAGGCAAACAAAATGTGAATTTTCCATGAAAATTTACTCTAAAATCTTCTCCCTGTGATAGTCAGAAACATATTACCAACTATGGAGAAAACAGAAATGACGATGGCAACCGGCCCAACTGCGGGTCAAATAGGAATGTTCCCAGGCCTCAGAGTGTGAACATCTGTCCTTCGTTGAGTCAAAGTGGGATAAGATCAATTGGCCTTCGCAATTAGAATCGAGGCCGTGTTAACTGTTCAGAGCATTCCATATTATTTTCATAATTTTATATTCATCACTATCCTTACAAGAAGGCAGGACAGAGATATATTAGTTATCTGTTTAATAGACAAGGAAACTAAGTCACAATTAGGCTGTGATTTAAAAGCTAGTGAATATAGCCAAGTATTTTAAGATTTTTCATACCTAGTAAATGGTGCATGTCAAGTTATAGGTCAAAAATTAAACCAGAGGACATCTGATCAAGATGGCAATGTAGGCAGACATGACTCACCTCCTCCCACAACCACATCAAAATTACGACTAAAATACAGAACAGCCATCACTCAGAACCATCAGAAATCAAGTTGAATGTAAGTCTGACAACTACGGAATTAAAGAAACCACATCCATGCAGACTGGTAAAAGGGGTGGAGACACAGAATGGTCTGGTCCCACACCCATATGTGGTAGATAAAGATTCTGGAGGTATATCTTGGGAGGGAAGAGCACCAGCCCCACACCAGGCCCCCAGCGCAGGGTTCCAGTGCCAGGAAGATAAGTCCCCACAACTTCTGGCTATGAAAACAAGCAGCGATTGAGTTGGTGGAAGTAACTTCTGGAGTCCCAAGCAGTTCCCCTTAAAGAACTCACACACGAACTTACTCACACTCCCTCTAAGCTCCAGTACCAGGGTAGCAGCTTGAAAGGCACCAGTGCATACAGGGAGGAACTGAGGTGTCCAGCATCGAAAGAGAGCTGGGTGGCAGTTTTCTCCCAGGCAGAAAGGCAGGCAGAGGCCATTGCCCCATTGCCCTTTCCTGAACCCTCCCCCGTCAGAGCCACAGAGCCGGCAGATGGGTACCATCTATGAGACTCCATCAGCCTGGCTAACACCGTTTGCACTGCCCTGGAGATCTCCTGAGACTCCATCCCACCCAATTTACAGGCCCACCCAAGCTATTAACAGTGCCTTTTCCATATGAATGGCTGGTCTTGGCTTGCCTTCACAACTTCCTAAATCCTCTCAAACAAGCAACAGCCACCCTCAGTGGAAGAGGGCAAAAGGAGAAAAGTCGAGACAACCGTAATAACATAATCAATAAAATATAATCTAAAAAAAGATTTTTCAGGGTGAGGAAAATGTGTGAAGGGGTCAAAGGTACCATCTCTTAGTTATAAAGTACAGTTAACCCTTGAACGACATGGGTTTGACTGCACAGGTCCACTTAAACAGTTTTTTCAAACATGCTGTTCAAGAGTCAACTGTATTTTCGACCCACAGTTGGTAATCCGTAGATGTGGAGGACTGACTTAAGTTACATACCAGATAGTCAGCCATGTAGGTGGTCATCACCCCACCCCCTGCGTTGTTCATGGCCAACTGTGAGGTTACGGGATGTAACGTACAGCATGCCAACTAGAGTTAACATTAGCGTATTGCACATTTGAAAGTTGCTAAGACAGTAGATCTCAAAAGTCCTCATCACAAGAAAAAAAGTTTTTGTAACTGTGTATGATGATAGCTGTTAACTAGACTTCCTGTGGTGATCATTTCACAGCATGAACAAATATTGAATCATTATGTTGTACACCTGAAGCTAATATAATGTTTTGTGTCAATTATACCTCAGTAAAAATGCTTCCATTAAAATTTTATTAGGTTAAAATTTTTAATATTTTTCTGGGGAATAGTTCAAAGACTCCATGATTTACTTGAGAGCAAAAGAAAATATCTGTGTTTTCTCGTTTTTTGCTATATGACTCAACCTTAACCAATCACAGTTGTTGACAAAGGATAATTATAAAGAAGGTATTTAGGAGGGGCTTCGAAATCTGTATTATCATGTTAACCAAAGGTTAAATTATGTTTCAGGGGCTTGTGGTGATGTCTACAGATCTTGAAGAAGTGGTTAGCAGCATTTTAAACGTCAAAATTCCAGGAATGTGGATGGCTAAGTCATACCCAAGCCTTAAACCACTTGGGAGCTATGTGAATGACTTCCTTGCTAGATTAAAATTCTTGCAGGTGAGTTATCTAATTGCACATATATCAATTTCTTCTGATGTCATTTTCTTCATTTGGATACCTAATGTGTCTCTAGTGTTTCTGCGCACTTCAAGAACAAATGACCACTACTTGATACTGCATATAATGAACTGTTAGGCTGAACTGTCAAGTACTGGTATTGGAGGTCAAGTGTCAGGAAGCTTCTTTAGGAGCAGGTGTTTGTGTTCAGTGAATTTAGACATTCAAGTCAATGGCATTGGAAGAGAGAAAACAACTGGTTATGTTGATTTTTTTCATTACATATTTAGTGTTGAAATAGATCCCAAGAGCAGAGCATCTTAGCAAGCCAGCCAAGTCACAACAAGCAGCCCTAGTTCCTCCTCGTCCAGCGCTCTCCCAGGTCATTATATCACTGATGGCTGGTTCAGCCCAACACAGTAATAACCTCAACGCATAATTGTCCTCAAGATGTTGGGTAGACTGAAGTCTACCTTCTAATTATCTGGCCATACTGGTGTTTAACTATGTTCTTATTAATGATTATGTTCATTAGAAGTATTAATGAATGCCCTAGATACTGTGCATACAGTATAAAAAACTGCCTGTGAAAAAAATGCCTTCAGGGAAAAATGATGAAACTTCCCTCCCATAATACAGGCCAGCTGTGGCACTACAGTTGAAACTAAGGAATTAAGATTGTTCTTGAAAGATTAAGGCTCCACCTTGAGCTCTAATAGGGAGAAGGTCTTCAAATTTGTTTTGTCAGACTGACTTCGGTAATTCAGTATTTGGCTAAAGTCAGTATTCAGCTGACCTTATAATAGCCTCTTATATGATATAAACAGAATATCCAAGTATCTTTATTTATAAAGATCTTAAGCACTCACTATTCTGGTTTTTTTTTCTGGGAATTCCTTGTATGATATTGTGTTTCTATAAGTTGGATTTCATTGTATTTTGGTGGAGTAGGAGAGAAAACTTCCAAAGGAATATTGTACTGGATACTACTTACTAGAGAGAAAAAAAAAGCTGAAAAACATTAATTACTATTTGACCAAACTTGATAGGGATCTCTTCTTCTATTCAACTGTGGGGCATAATAAATTGTGCAATGATGTGTATTAGATATTTACTATTGCATGGAGCTTTTCTGAGGGAACCATTGAGTAATTATAAAACAGGCACTTACATCCGCACTCATAAACATTGTGATACCCAAGCTGATGCGATGGGTATAAAGTTGAAGTCAGAACAAAACACTAAATATGCTACTTATTTTAAAAAACCTTCAGTGTGTGGCTTTATATTCCTCAAAATGTTAGCTTAGTTATTAATTTACCTAAAAGATAACAGGGGGGACTTTTTGGGGCAAATTTTATTGAGCAGTGTTGTATCCAAGTTAAAAAGCTCTGATATTAGGCGGCTTGTGCTTTGCCCTGCAGCAATGGTATGAGGTGGGCCCTCCCCCGGTCTTCTGGCTGTCCGGCTTCTTCTTCACACAAGCCTTCCTGACCGGTGCCCAGCAGAACTACGCCAGGAAATACACCATCCCCATTGATCTGCTTGGGTTTGACTACGAAGTGATGGAAGACAAAGAATATAAGGCTGCTCCGGAAGATGGTAAGTGCAGGGGCAGAACGCATTGACTTATAGATAGGTGCTGTAAAAACACAGCATTCTTGCTTACTTTGCACAGGTGTTAAAACATTTGATCATTGTGTAACTCAACTTCAAGTGGTTGAGCAAACAATTTATAGGGGGTGGGAAGAACATGATATAAAGCAAATGAAGATAAAATGAATCTGAATAAAGAGTATATGTCCTGTATACTGTTTTATCCTTGCAGAATTTTGTAAGTTTGAAATTATTTCTAATAAAAAGTAGGGAGAAAGTAATCACCACATTAACAATACCTGGGATAATCAACTGTAATCTTGTAGTGACTTTGGGGAACCAACGTGGCACCACATTGGAAGGGAGATTTTCCTGGTCCCTCAAAAGGGACCTCCAAAAGGTATCCTTTTTCCTCTTACAGACATCATTCCAAAACTCAATAAAGCTAATATCTAATAGGAACATTGGTTTTGTGATTGAAAGATTGTGAGGAAATTTGTCTTTATTTTCTTTTTTTTTTTTAAGATTTTATTTATTTATTTTTAGAGAGGGAAGGAAGGGAGAAAGAGAGAGAGAAACATCAATGTGTGGTTGCTGGGGGCCAGAGCCTGCAACCTAGGCATGTGCCCTGACTGGGAATCGAACCTGCGATGCCTGGTTCGCAGCCCGCGCTCAGTCCACTGAGCTACACCAGCCAGGGCTCTTTATTTTCTTAATGATTGTCTTTCCAATATTCAGAGGATATCTTAATGTTTTATTCCAAATTTAGTGGACAGGGCCCCTATTATAAACAAATGCTATTTTTAAAAATGCTACAGATTCCTAATTTAATAACATGGTGCTGTCTTTTTAAAAATAATATTAATTTCTGCCCTAATTGGTGTGCTCAGTTTGCTGGGTATCAGCCTGCAAAGTGAAAGGTCACCAGTTCGATTTCCAGTCGGGGAACATGCTTGGGTTGTGGGTTCAGTCTCCAATCAGGGTGCATAGGAGAAGCAAGTGATTGATGTCTCTCTCTCTTAGATGTTTCTCTCCCTCTCTTTCTCCCTTCTTTCCATCTCTCTAAAACAATAAATGCTAAAAATGACATTAATTTCTAAATGACCATTAATGTGTCCTGCTTTAACTGATGTGTCAAAGGCAACTCTACTTCCTTATTCGTTGCTGAGTGGGGAACTCACTGGCTCACTCTGTGAGACACCGGGGACATCAACAGCGAACAATTCAGACAGAATCTTGGCCCTCCACTGACATATTGCAGTGGGAGACACTAATGAGTAGATATGTCAACACAACAGGGTAGGGTAATCGCATTACTGGGCCAAGCGATTTTCTTTTACACTGATTGTCACAAATCTCAAGGGAGTTTCTAACACTATGAAACAATCTTACTAGCACTTCCTAGAAAGCTGCTTTCCCACTCTCAAAACAACCGCTATGCTTCCTTGTCCTTCCCTCTACCCCCACATCTGACCTCATTCTTCACTGAAAAAATAAGAAGCCATCAGAAGAGAGCTTTTAGGAACACCAAATCCATTAATCTGTCCACATCTACACCCTTTGGTAGTCCGGATCCTATGAGGTAGTTGGATTCCACCTTTCTCCTCTTTCCCAGGGTTTTTGCTCCTTTGATAGTGCCTGCTTTTTCTGAAATCAACAGCCTCCCTCTCAGTACTGGATAATTCTACAGTATGCAACGTGCTCTGGGACCTCCCTTTTTAAAAATCAACA
>PVIA01007970.1:0-77082 GCA_004024845.1 Tonatia bakeri
GGAGAATCCTGGCTTGGAGAACCTGACCCAGCTCGTCTCTCAGCCTCTCTGACCCCAGAGGGTAAACGTCGGTTTTGGCTTTCAGCTTTTCTCACTGGATTATTATTCACGTACCACAACATTTTAAGTGTACAGCTGATGGAGTTTCGACAAGTCTATTACCCTGTGACCAGCATCCCAATTAAAACGTAGAGCATTTCCATCACCTCAGAATCCTCCCTCTTGCCCTGTTTAGTCAATACCACTCCCCCCCCCACACACACACAAACACTTTTCTTCCGGGGGCAGTCACTGTTCTGCTTGCTAGCGTCACAGGTTACTTCTGCCTGTTCTAGAGCTTCATACAAACGGAATCCAAAAGTTAGTATTGTTTTGCGCCTGGCGTCTCTCACCCAGAAGAATGCTTTTAAGACGTGTCTCTGCCGTCTTGTGCGGAAGTTGGTTCCATTGTGTTGCTGAATGGCGTTCCATTACAAGAACACAACACAGTGTGTTTATCCATTTACCTGTTGCTGAGTATTGGGACTAATGACAATTTGGGCCACTATGCATACAGCTATTAGGAACATTCTTGTACAAAACTTTTTTTTTGTGGAAGTACCCATTCATTTCACTTGAGTAAATATTAAGAGTGGGATTTCTGAGTTATAGAGTGGGTATATTTTTAGCTTTCTAAAAATCTACCAAATCATTTCTCAACATAAGTGAACCATTCCACATTCCCCTCAGTAATGTGAGAAAGTTCCAGAACAATCCAAGTCCCAGTGCTTTGTATGGTCAGTGTTTTTAACTGTAGCCCTTTCGATGGTCTGTAAAGTGGAACTGCATGCAGGGCAGTACTGAGGTGCACTACCCAGTAACTAGCTGAGCGGCGCGTCTGCTCACATACTTGTTGGCTAAGTGCCCGTTTTCCTTTGCAAGTCTGTGTCCGTTTTCTTATTGGGTTATTTGCTGTTTTGTCATTGATCTGTATATGTTCTTAGTCTATTCTGGCTCAGAGTCCTTCGTAAATATATTTCCCAGCCTGTGACTTTTTTTTTTTAATTTCAGTTGCTGACCACATTAGATGTTTTTTTAAGATTTTATTTATTTATTTTTAGAGAGAGGGGGAGGGAGGAAGAAAAAGAGGGAGAAAAACATCCATGTGTGAGAGAAACATCGACCAGGGGCCTCTCACACACCCCCAACTGGGGACCTGGCCTGCAACCCAGGCATGTGCCCTAATTGGGAATCAAACCCATGACTCTCTGGTTCTCAGGCCAGCGCTCAGTCCACTGAGCCACACCAGCCACGGCTAGCCTGTGACATTTTTGATGGTGTTTTTGTCAGTTTGGTAGAAGTTGGTACTTTTGCTAAAGCCTAATTTTTTATTATTTTTCTTCTATGATCAGTGCTGTTTGAGTCCTGTCTAAGAACTTTCATCTACCTCAGAGCATGCAGATGTTTTTTATGTCCCTCATAGAAGTTGTCTAGTTTTAGCTTTTATGCTGGAGTGTATGATCCTTCTCACTTTACTTTTCATGAAGGGTCTGAGGGTTGGGCCTGAGGTCCCCCTTTTTTCTGTATGGACGTCTGGTTGGTCCAACACTATTTTTTAAGCCACTCTTAGAAACATCTCCCAACATAGTTTCTCAGGCACTTTTCTTTTCCCGTGGAAGTGCCGTGGCACCTGTAGATGCGAGTGTATTCGAGGAATCTTCATTCTGTCCTAATCGGTTCTTTATGTGTCCTCACAAAACAACCACACAATCATCCTAGTGCGCCTTTCATTCCGTCTTAAAGTCAGTCACTGTAACTCCTCTGTCTTCCTTGTCAAGATGGTTTCAGCTATTCTAGGTCCTTTGTATTTGCTCATAAATTTCGGAGTCCTCTTATCAATTAGTACAAATAAGCCTGCTGGGATTTAATTAGAAAGATATTGAATCTACAGAATAATTTGGGGAGGAACAACATCTTAATACTGAATCTTGGAATCCCTGAACATAGTAAATCTTTCTTTTTTTTTAGGCCTTTATTTTTTTTCCCAACAGCATATTGTAATTTTCATTATAGAAGCCTGGCTTATAATTTTTAAAATATACCTATCCTCCAATATTTTGTTAATGTTGTTAGTGTTGTCAATATTACCTTAAATATTATTTTCCAGTCACCAGACACACTATCAACTGCTGTACGATAAACCACCCAACAATTTAGTGGCTGAAAACAACAGTGGCCATTCATTTTCTCCCATGGTTTCTATCAGGAATTTGGAGCCAATTAAATGGGCAGTTCCAGCTCAGGGACTCCCCCAAGGTCGCTGTAAGAAAATCCGGTAGGGCTGCGGTCACCTGACGGTTTGACCAGGACTAAGGACTCCACTGCAAATGAGCTCACGCACACAGTTAGGAATTTGGTGCCGATCACCTCGTCCACGTGAGCCTCCCGCAGGGCTGCTTGACTGTCCTCACTGGCTTCCTCCACAATAAGGGATCCAGAAAACCCAGGCAAAAGCTGCAATGCCTTTTCTGGGCTCGTCTCAGAAACCCCACATTGTTACTTTTGCCTTATTCTATGGGTCAATCGAGGCCATTCTGATTCCGTGTCTGGGGGGAATACACAGGAAATCAATAGTGAGAGGCAAAAGTCACTGGGGACCCTTTTAGACTAGCTACTGACTGACCTATAGAAATAGAACTGATTCCTGTATGTTGATTTGTATGCCGTGTCCTTAATAAATTAACATTAATTTTGGGAGGTTTTTTTTTTAAGACACCTTAGGGTTTTTCTATGTAAACAATCGTGCTATCTGTGAATAAAGATATTCTTTCTTTCTAATCTTATGCCCTCTGATTTTCTTTCTTTAGCACCCTGGCTAAACTGTGCAGTGAGGTACTGAGTAGCAGCAGTAAGAGCAGACACCTACACCTTGTCTCTGGTGTCGGGAAGAACACATCCAATATTTTGCCCTTAGGTTGGCTGTCGGTTTTTCATGGATATCCTTTATTAGCTTTTAGTTTCCTTCTATTTCTAGATTGCTGAGTTCTGCCCCCCTCCACTACATGAATACACATGGGCATTGAATTTCATCAAATTCTTTAAGGTAATCACATAATTTTTCTCTTTTATTTTGTTAATGTGGTTAATTACATTGGTTTAGCATGCCCAAATCAATCAATCTTGTATTCCTGGAATAAATCCCAGTGATACATTATCCCTTTCATATATTTCTGGATTAATTTTTCTAACGTACTTTTAAGTACTTTGGCATTTATAATCATGAGAGTTATTAGAGTATAATTTTATTTGCTAATAATATGCTTGTCAGATTTTGATATCAGTAATATTGACCTCATATTTTCTGAAAGCATCTCTTAAGATTAGTGTCATTTCTTCCTTGAATGTTTCATGGAATTTACAAAAGCAGCCATATGGATCTAGTAGAGTTTTCACATCAGTAGGTTTTTTTCCTAGTTTGGTTTCTTTAAAAGCTATATTACTACTCATAATTTCTTTTGTACTAGTTCTGGTATACTGTCACTTCCAAGACATTTGCCATTTTGCTGCTGTTGACAAATATATTGGCACAAACTTGTCAGTTTTGTAATATTTATAGGATCTGTAGTTATTTCTCCTCTATCATTCTGGTTTTGGCATAAAGTTGTCAGTTCTGTAGTGTGTGTAGGGCATGCCCCTGTGCAGAAAAGAGTTCACACAGCGGGTATGACAGCAGGTACGACCGCTGTCATTTGAAAGGACTGCTCTCGAGGCTGATCCTTGGCTGGTACCTAGAAACTTGGATTTCGGGAGGGTCCTCACTGCCCTGTCTGATCTGAGTGGCTGACCGAACCTCAACTGTGCAAACACTATGGTGAGCGCTAAATGCCTGTGCTCCGTCTGGGAACCTGGAAGTTTGGTGTGTGCTAGAGACAGAGGCTGTGCACTGGGCAGGCCTCGAGAAAACCCTGGGTGCAGAGTCTCATGGGAGCCAGTTCCCATGCGCTGTTCTGACTCCTGGCGCGGGAGCTGAGCATGCCTTCTGTGACTCCCCCAAGAGCAGAGTTTTGCAAGTTGGCATCTTGTTTCCTCTGGGTTTCACCCCGTGAACCCTTTCTCCTTGCTGGCTTTGTTTTGTGTATGTTTGCACCTGTTTGCTGTACAAGATGAATCAGTCACGAGGCTATCTGCTGGCTGAGTCTTCCGAGCCCTCGCAGGTTGCTGAGCCTGGGCCGTCCAGGGAACACCTCCTCCTCTCACGTTGACATCGGTAACTCATGTTTCCTCTCTCTTTCCTTAGTTGGTCTAGTGCTCTTTCTAGAGAACAAACTTTGACCTTGTGGACTTCCTCTATCAACCTTGGTTGACTGGGGTCAATATTGTTCTGTTTTCTGTGTCCTACTTCTCATCTCATCCTCATTACTTCCCCCGAGTTTTCCTTCGTGATTAGCTTGTTCTCTTACTTGCTGCATATGGCAGAAGCAGAGCTCATTGATAAGCCTATCGCCTTTTCTGATACACTTTCATATATTCAAAATTGTTTAAGTTATATATTTATAAGTATTTCTTTGGTTCCTGCCCATGCGTTTTGATTATGGTTTGCTTTTATTACCATTTCTTTCAAAACATCCCCCGTTGTGATTTCTACTGACACTCAAATATTTGGGGCTGTTATTGTTATATATCTTATTACATATCATATATCTTATTATGTATCAAATATCTTATTGATTTCGAATGTTATTCCACTCTTGTCGGACAATATATTCTGTATGATTCCAACCAGTTGATAGTTACTGAGACTTCTCTGAAGGGCCAGCATGCGGCCTATCTTTGTGAATGTCCCATACGCTCTTGAAAAGAATATGCACCCTACGATTTCTGGGTAGGTGTTCCACAGATGTCAGCACGCTCGTTTGCATGTATGCAGTAACGCTCTGTCTGTGGAAACACCCCGTGTCCTGAAGTCTACTCCGTCTGGTGTGCAGTATGAACTTTCTCACATTTACACCCACATGGGGCACAAAGGGAATTCTTCTCACCGTTTCTATATCCTTTGGCTGTCCACCCATCCTGTAAATGTCTTTGCATTTAAAGGGTCTCTCTTAAATACAACACGTACTTGGTTCTTGCATTCTATCCATGTGACGGTCCTGCCTGTAAATCGGAAAGTGTCGTTCATTTGCATTTGATGTGAGTATCGCTAACATTTGGATTGATTATAGCAAAATGCTGTTTATTTAATTATACACTTTTGTTTGGGGGTTTCTTGTTTGTTTGCTTTTTTGTTTATTTTTATGTCATCTTTGAGGTTACTTATGTCTTTGGATTTTCTTTTTAACCTACCCCCTGTATTGGCTTTTTCATTTTCATTTAGATCTCTTTTTTTTATGGTGACTCTGATACCAATATGCATCCTTAGCTTATCTTAACCAAGTTCAAATTAACATCTCACTTTGCACATAATCTAAGGGGCTAAACAGCAGGCTCCTGTCTTGTCTCAGCACCACCATCCCATATCTGATCTTCGATCCAACTCAACTGCATTATTACTTTTGCTCTAAATAGTCCATTAAATTTTATAAAAGTGGGAAGAGAACATATACTTTTCACATTCGCTCTTCCTACTGGTCTTCTTCCCCCCTGAGATTTCTTTGTCCACTTGGTATTATATGCATTCACCCTGAGAACTTTCTGCAGCATGTCTTGTAGTGTGCGTCTGGATATACTCAGTATAGTCCCAGCTTTCATTTCTCTTAAAAAGATCTTTATTTTTTTTATTTTAAAAAGCTATTTTCAAACTTGGTGGAACAATCGATATAATAGCTACTCCCCACACATCACCCCCGACGCCATAAGATGCTGTCCCTTTGTCTTCCGGTCTCCAGTGTTCCTTCCTTTTTAAATAATAAACGCACTGCCATTGTCCTCTGGGTGCTCCCGTGGCTGTCCCCCACCCTCCTACCCACCACACGCCCTGCTTCGGAGGCTTTTTCTTCTGCCTTGTTTGACAGCAGTCCGAGTGAAATGTGCTCACCTGGGACTTTCTCTGCATTGTGTTCGATCTTCCTGGGGTTCACTGGGCTTCTCGGACCTGTGGGCTGGTCATTTTTGCTCAAACATTGAAAATGTCTGGCCAATATTTCTGCAAATATACTTTTTTCTAATTCTCACTTTCCTCTCCCTTTGGACACAATGACAGATTTTATTTTTGTTTTGTTTTCTCATGTTTCCTGTCTTTCTCTTTCCTCTGCTCTTAGTCTGGAAGAACATTGCTAATATGTCTTTAAGTTTATAAACACTTTCTTTTGTTGGACCCAATATTCTGTTAGTCCACCCAGTGATTCTTTTCAAACTGTAGCTACTGTACTTGACCATTTAAAGTCTCTGTTTGATTCCTTTCTTTTTTAAGTTTCCATCTCCTTGAGTTATTAATTTTTAATTTACTGTGCCTGTCTAACATTTTCATATTGGTTATTTAATTTTTTATTAAAGTGCAGATGCTTTTTCCTACTTTATTAAGATAAAATTGACAGATAACATTGTATGAATTTAACATATACAGCATGTTGATTTGATACATACATAAATTGCAAAATGATTACCACCATAGTATTAGCTACCACGTCCATCTGTCAACTAGTAACCATTTCTTTTTTGTGATGAGAACATTTAAGTCTATTCTCTTGGCAACATTCCAGTATGTGATACAGTTTTATTAGCTACGATCACCACGCCTTTTATTATTAGATACCAAAACTTGTGTGTTGGATATCATAATTCATATGCTGTAGAGACTCTGAATCTTGTTAGCTCGTGTGGAACAATGTAGCTTTTTTCCCTAATAGGCGAGTGTATTATTCACAGATCGTCTTGATTTGTAGCAGCTGAGGTTTAGCCTTTGTTCAGGCGGCCCTGTGATGGCTCTGCCCTCAGTTCCAGGGGGAGGGAAACCTCCTAGTTCTCAAAAAAAAAAAAGTCTGTACTTATAAGTTCTGGCCTTGCTAGAGTCCCAATGAAAAGCAAAGGATATTTGCCAGGCCCCTCTCACTTAGAGGGATTCTAACTCCATACTCTTATACCTCTTGGCTGTTTCATCCTTAAAGCTGTTAATATTGCCTCTGGGCTCCATAGAGTCCCATCCAAACATGCATAGTTATGGATTTGGACTCAGATTAGAGAAGAATTCATATGTGTGTTTTTGGAGCTTCTCTGTGATTTTATTCTTAGAATTTTCCTCCTCAATGTTCCAGCGTCTCTGGGAATTCAAAAACATCGTCTTGTGATTTCTCCGGCTGGATGACTGTGGCTTGAGCTGTAGCTCTTAACCGTTAGAATGTCTTCAAGGGGAAAGTAAACGTGCATCTGGGCCAGTGTGGCTCCTTTCTTCAAGGGTCAAACCCTTACAGACTTACACCTGCTTTGGAGCATTCTTTGATCCTTCTGGCCGTTTTTTCCTTATGTTGTGTTCCTACTCCCCCCCCCCCCCCCCCCCAGCTGAAAGATTAGCTCCATGCAAGCTGCACTGTGACCTAAATTGGAACTCCTTCAGTCATCTTTATCTATTCCTTTATCCAACAAGTGTTTGCTGAAACCACACCCTGTGCCTTGCCCTGGGTCACACGTTGGAAATAAAAGGGTGAATAAAAACATAAAAGGAGGAAGGGAAAGAATAAATAAGGAGGCTATCACTCCCATCTTGCTGGAACTGACGATCTAACAAGAGGCAGACACCAAGAAATCACGCAAATAAATGTATGAGGAGAGCCCGTGGTCACGAGAACCTGTAACAGTGTCGTCTGAGCTGATGGAGGAGCTCCAGGAACAGGTCCCCGCTAAAGTAGCGATGAAGTCATCTCGCGCATCTGCGGGCGCCTGGGAAGCAATCACAAGGTCATAGGTCCCGAGTCCCGTCTGCTGAGACCACGGGCACTGCCTGCCAATCGGCTGACCAGTCTGCACCGCTGGGTCACATGCAGTGGAATCCAGCGACGCGCTGGTCACTGTATCGCAAAGCTGCATCCTGGGTGTCAGCTGTCTGGGACAGTGTCCGAGAGGACAGAGCTGCAGATCAGGAAAGTTGGGACTGGAGTCCGGAGGGAGAGAGGAGGTTCCGCCAGACACGTCACCCCAGCGCAGGGACATGTGAAAGGGCGCAGCCACTGCCAGCGCGTTTGAATAATTGTGAATAGATTTAAATGACATGGAAAGGATAGGACTGGAGAATGGCTTTTTTCCTGACTTGTAAGAGAACCAGAAAAAGTTCTCTTATGGATTGAAAGTTCCGTTGGCAGCAGCAGAGCTGGGAGGTACACAGGACTCTATTCCCTCATTGAAGCCCAGGAAATCCACCACCACGGAGGCGTGTTAGGATCCCGGTGGTGGGGGTGGGGGCGGGGAGTGCCGGGGACAGAAGGCGGGGGCTCCAGTGTGAGCAGAGGTGGGCACCTCCCCAAACACCACAGCGAAGGGAGGGGGGCCGCTCTTTGACTCCTTCACTCTTGTCTCTGCAACTGCTTAATGGTCTCTCAAGAAGATTTATTCTGAGTCCCGTCAGCCTTACAGTAATATTAATATTTTCTCAACTTATTTTATAATAGTGAAATAATTATAAGTGGGTGACACAGATACTTAGCACCATTTTTTTCTTTCTTTCCGTGCCGTGGTAGACTTTATGCCTGAAATTCCTATTCTGATTAGCCAACCCTTGAAATAATTTGCCTTTTGTAAATCCTCCTGGTCTAGTAGGAACATGAAAAATATCTCTTAGAAGGCATTCATTCCTTTAATAGGAATTATATTTTAGTTAACAGGGGTTCTTACTCTGTGAAGAATATTTTTTTTAATTACAGTGGCAGGAGAAAAAGACACCGAAACACACAAAGCCTGTCACAGCGGCCCCGGGACAGAGCAGGGCTGATGGCAACACTGCAGTAGCTGGGGAGAGAGGCAGGGCGTGGCCAGGCCGGGTGGTGTGCTGTGTGCTGTGTGCTGTGGCCAAGTCCTGCATAGCCTTTCCAGGTGCATTAAAGATTTTAGAACTTACTTTTTGTTTTTATCCTCACCCGAGGATATTTTATTATTAATTTTAGAGATGGAGGAAGGGAAAGACAGAGAAAGACAAGAGAGGGAGGGAGGGAGAAAGAGAGATACATCAGTGGGAGAGAGAAACATCAACTTGTTGCCTCCCGCACACACCCTGATGACGAGGGATCAAACCCGCGACCTTTCAGTGTATGGGAAGACGCTCCAGCCAGTGGAGCTGTCGAAGGGTTTTATGCAAGGAAAACGCTGTGATCAAATTCACAGTTAAGAACCCCCCTGACTGCAGTGTGGAGGTGCATCTGAATGGGGCCAGGGTGCATGGGCGGAGGCGGAGAGGAGGCTGCTGATGCCATCCTGATGGGAGTCAGCAATGACGAGGGGGAGGCGGCGGTAGTGACAAAGGAGAGGAATCCACAGCTGCAGGAGGTACTTAGAAAGAGCAAATGGACAGGCTTGGTCACTGATTGGATACGGGATTTGCTCCAGGCTTTTCTTCCTCACCTGTAGGTTTCTCCTTATTGCAATGGTGTTATCTCCTGTGCCTATTATACCCTGATTCTCTTTACTTAACATTGTTCTAATGTACTGTTATTAAATGCTGTGTAATAATCTATTGAGCCTACACACCATAATTTAATCCCCTTCTCCCCACCGTAAGATGCTGAGATTGTTCTCCAGGTTTTGCTAATACTTGTAATTCCATGATTGATATCTTTGGGCATAAAGGACTTTCTTTATATCTGATTATTTAGAATAAATTCCCACCAAAGGATTTACTAGGCTAAGATATATGATCATATTAAGATTCCTAGGGCAATAAATGGATATGCCCATAGTAACATTGTAATAGCATCACGTCTTTGGGGAAACACACATAACCAGGTTGATTACATTGAGACGCTTTCATCGTGGAAGGAGTAGTGATTTGTCTTCGCTGCAACAGATACGTATTCTGGGCATAGATTTATTTTTGCTGCCCACAATGTACTGCCAGAACCACCACCCACAGACTAACAGAACATTTCATTTGCCCTCATAGAAGAACACACGACATTGCTTCTGCCCGTGGAATTCATTCCACAGCAAAAGAAGTTGGCTTAAACTCATGGAGTTCAGTAGCCTTATCGTATTTACACTCCATTCCCAACGAAAGCACCTAGAATCCTAGAACAATGGAATGACTTACTGACGAGTCTGTTATAATGCCCATTAGCAAAAGAACACTCTGAAACTTTGGAGCTATATCTTAAAATAGGCAGAATATATTCTAAATGTGCTACTGATATATGGTGTAAATCCAAAGGTCCAAGTGTGAACTTCCCCCGTCACTAAATCCTTCCACAGAATATGGGCTCCCTCTCCTCACGATGCTGCACTCTTCTGACTGGCAGGCTGCGTTCCGGGAGGGGGTGCTCTTTGGCAGCGGACCCAGCGCCCCACTGAGCCGGCAATCTTGAGGGCCCCCTGCCCGTCTCAGGCTTCTCACACCACTCAGCCAGTAGGGGAGGAGTTACCACCCTAACGAGATGTTCACTCTGATCATCAAGAGGAAATTGAGTTGCTGCTACACAGTGGGTCAGAACTTACAGGATTCTCTTGGGCAACTTTTAATATCCCTCTGGTACGAAGAATTCGTGGGAAGCTGCAGCAACCACAACAGAAGGCAAAACAACTAAGAATTTAGGCAGTCGAAGCATGAAGATTGGGTTGCCCACATAGCGGAGAACGCTGATTCGTGGAGGTTCTGGATGGGAGGAGGGTACTGTGGAATCGGTGCTGGAGGACGGAGGTCGCCCATAGCAACCAGGAGCGGCTGCGGAAATCAGGACTGAACTACACGCACGTGTGCTCACCTGCACGCCCACTGCTTTCCTCTTCGTTTTCGTTCCCTTCCTTTCCCCTTACAATTTTATACAAGACTTATCAGCAGCAGTTGAGCAAAAGTGGTATCCAGTTCAGTTAAAGAAAGTGTTCTTAATTTAAAGAAAAACTTTTGCCCTTAAAGAAAAACAAAAAATGTTTTTAAATGGTTCCAACCTGTATACCAGGGCAAGGTAAATGATACGGTTTAGATAGAATATGGACAGAATCTCAGGGGACGCCCTGCCTCCTGGAAGGACTGACACAGACAGAAGGATACTCCCATCCTCAGAGACCTTGGAGAACAGGTGTCAGCCAAGCATGAGGAAGAGGTCTCTGCCACCACCGCCCAGGAATGGAATGGGCCTCACTGTCGGTGTTGTAAGCTCCTTTCCCTGGGAACCTAAAGGACACTGAGCGGGATTTACACATCAAGTGCCAGACTGAGAAACCAAGTCGGCCATTCCTGTCTTTGCTTTACACTTGAGGGCAAATTGTCAGAAAAGTGATGCGACTCGCCGATCACCACACCACCAACAGAAGGGCCGTCCAATTCCATCCGACACTGACGTGCAGCCCTCCGTCTCGCTGGAAACTCGACAGAACCAGGAGGACAGCTGTTGGGTTTTGTTCTCTAAGAGTGTTAGCTGTTCTTGAGAATCAGGGAGCACTTTCTGGGCCTCGGGCATGTTAGGTGGGCCTTTAATGTATGTGAGAAATGTATCATTATAGATTTTTAGGGAAATCAGTTATCCGATTAACCTCTAACATTTCTAGAAAACGGGCATGTCATTAACACACCCAACATCAATAACTGTTGTCAGTGTGTTTCTTGTGCTGCCCTGACCTCACCACCCCCGGCCGAGCACACTGCATGGGTACATTTCACACTCACGCACTCGCACTCCAAACACTGCTTTCAGAGGCGTGTGTGGTTGATCGTGAGTTTCTCATCATTGTGTCTACTGATGCATATTTTTAAAGTCGAAGGTGGCTACACTTTAGATCCTTAGATATTTTTGTACAGACCAGTGTTTCTCTTGCTTTCAGTTTTATCCAGATATCATTGATGGGAGCACTGTGTACATTTAAAGAGTACAGCATGATGATGTGAATCACAAAAGGGCTAAAACGGTACATTGTGTTAATATCCATCATCTTATATAGAGTCAAGAAAAATGAAAAACATGTTTTGTTGTTGTTTTTTTCCTCGTGATGAGACCCTTTAGGCTGCAGGGTGTCCAACCTTCTGGCATCTCTGGGCCACACTGGAAGAGGAAAAGTTGTCTTGGGCCACACAGTAAATATACAAACACTAACAAAAACAAAAAACACCTCATCATGTTGTAAGTAAAGTTACGATTTTGTGTTGGGCCATGCTGATAGCCATCCTGGGCCGCGTGCAGCCCACGGCCGAACACTTAGCATCCTTCAGATGCTCTAAGAGTGGCGTTAGCCTCGGCCATCGTGTGGAGCTGTACATTATGTCTCCAGTACTACTTCTTGTAACTGGAAGTCTGCACCTTTTGAACACTTCATCCAACTCTCCTTCCCTTGGCCAGGCCCCGGTAACATGAGATTGGGCCTCTTTTCCTACGAGTTTGGCCCTGGGCCCTTGTTTAAATAGATGTCACATATAGTCACAGGTAAATGAGAGCAGAGTGTTTGTCCCTTGCTTCTCCTAGCACAGTTCTGCCGATGTTCACCTACCAGTATCTAGTTGCAAATAGCAGCACTCCC
Source organism: Tonatia bakeri (assembly GCA_004024845.1). Classification (NCBI taxonomy): domain Eukaryota; kingdom Metazoa; phylum Chordata; class Mammalia; order Chiroptera; family Phyllostomidae; genus Tonatia; species Tonatia bakeri. The sequence continues at coordinate 12,622 of PVIA01007970.1, forward strand.
TTCTCTGTAATGGCCAAACAGCAATTCATTGCGCATGTGTTTGCGTGTGTATCACAATTTCCTTATACACTGAATTGTTGATGGATACACAGGTTTTCTCCGTTGCTGATTATTGTGGAAAAGGCTGCAGTGAACATGGGGTACAGGCGTCTCTTCACCATAGTTACTTCACTTCCCACGAACATATACCAAGAAGTGGAATTGCTGAATCATGTGGAAGTTCTATTTTTAATTTCTGGAGGAAATGACACACTATTTTCCCTAGTGACTGTGCCAATTTACAGCCCCACGAACAATGCACAAGTTTCTTTTCTTCTTCATGCCCTCGCCAATGCGTGCTATCTCCTGTCTTCTTGACGAAAGTCATTTCAATAAGAATGCGAGTTGGTGGGTCCTTTCTCAATTTTTGATTGTATTATTTGGGGTTTTTTTTTCCTATTGAGTTGTGTGACTTCTTTACATATTTGGGATATTAACCCTTTAGTATTTTCTCCCATTCTGTAAATTTTCTTTGTTTTGTGAATTGTTTCTTTGTTTGTTTTTTGCTGTGTAGAAGCTATTTAGTTTAATGTAGTCTCACTTGTTTATTTATTTTTTTATTTTGTTATCATGGGCTCTGGCAGTCATATCTAAAAATTGTCAAGATACATCTCAAGGTGATTTTTCCCTGTTTCTTGTAGGAGTTTTGTGGTTTCAGGTCTTACATTTAAGTCTTTAACTCAAGTAAATTTTTGTGAGTGGTGTAAGATAAGGATCTAGTCTCATTCTTTTACATGTCAATATCCATTTTTCCAGAACCATTTACTGATGAGACTGCATTTTTTCCATTGAGTATTCTTGGCTCCCTTGTCAAATATTAGTAGACTGCACACCCATGGGGTTAGCTCTGGGCTGTCTGTTCTGTTCCAGTGGTCTGTGTCTCTGTTTTTATGCCAATGCCATACTATTTTGATTACCATAGCTTTATAGTATAGTCACGTGCCACATAACAATGTGAGAAATGTGTCTTAAGGTGATTTTGTCATTGTGTAAATACTTCATGGAGTGCACTTACACAAACCTCGATGGTTTTACAGCAAACAATTTTTTATAAGTAGAAAGAGTACACTCAAAAATAATAATAAAAAGTATAGTAAATACGTAAACCAGTAACCTCGATATTCATTATCATCATCAAGTATTATGTAGTGTTGTTACATGTCATTGAGTTGGCTCTGACTCCTAGCGACCCTATGAATGAGTCTGTGCACAATGTCCTGTCCTCAACGGCGCTGCTCAGCTCTGGGAGACTCATGCCTGTGGCTTCTTTTATGGAGTCAATCCATCTCATATTTGGCACTGTACAAAGCTGTGTGTGCTATACTTTTATACAGCTGGCAGCACAGTAGGTTTGTTTATACCAGCATTGCCACAACCATGCGAGTAAATGCATTACACTATGACATTACAACAGCTATGGCATCCCCAGGCCATCAGAATGTTGAAGCTCCCTTATAATCTTATGGGACCACCCTTGCACATGCAGTCTGTTACTGACTTGGAACGTCCTTTTGCAGCACATGACTGCGTAGCTTGATATCAGGAAGTGCTATGCCTCTACTCTTGCCTCTTCTTTTGCAAGATTGCTTTGGCTATTCAGTGTATTTGGTGGTTTCATGTACATTTTAGATTTTTTTTTCCACTTTTGTACAAAAAAAATGCCATTGGAATCTTGAAAGGCATTGCTCTGAATCTACAGATGGCTTTCAGTAATATGGACATCTTAACAATAAATTATTCTAATCCTGAACAGAGACTATCTTTCTCTTGATTTGTGACACCTTCAGTTTTATTAATGTAGAGATTTTTCACCTCTTTGTTTAAATTTACTCCTATTTTATTGCTTTTGATGCTTCATAAATGTGGTTATTTTCTTTGTCTTTCAGATAATTGTTTGAGTATACAAAATCTACTGATTTTTTAATGCTATTTTGGTATCTTGCAAATTTTGAGAATTTGATCTACCAGTTAGACTAGATTTAATAGTTTTTGTGTGAAGTCTTCCAGATTTTCTATATAGAAAATTATGTCATCCACAAATAAGGACAATTTTGCTTCTTGATTCTTTTCTTGCTTGATTGCTCTGGCTAGCACTTCCAATACTGTGTTAAATAGAAACAGTGATAGTGGACACCCTTATCTTGTTCATGATCTTAGAATATAAGCTTTCAGCCTTTCACCATTGGGTATATTAGCTGTTGGCTTGTCATATGTGGTCTATATATTGATGTATGTTCCTTCAGTGCCTAATTTATTCAAGTTTTTCATCATAAATGGATGTTGAATTTTGTCAAATGCTTTTTCATATCTATTGAACTGATCATATTTTTCTTCCATTCTATTAATGTGAAATATTACATTATTAATTTGCATATGCTGAATCATTGCCATGTTGTTAATTGTCTTTTGTTTTGTAGATCTATTATTTTATTTTTATCCTTACTTGTTTTTTGATGATTTGATGTATTTTGGTATTAATATGCTCTGACATGTTTGTCATGTTCTTTTATATAGTTATTACTGCGTTTGTCCTTGTGGTTATTTTTAGGCTTACTCAAAATCAGAACACCCTATTTTAAACTGATAACTTGGTACCATTCCTAAACTTGACATTTTCACTTATCCCCTTCACATGTTAGGTCATTGATATTATAGTAGTTTACATATTTTTTGAAGATTTTTTATTTTTATTTATATTTAGAGAGAAGAAAGGAAGGAGAGAAACATCCATGTGTGGTTGCCTCTTGTGTGCCCCCAAGAGGGGACTTGGCCTGCAACCCAGGCATGTTCTCTGACTGGGAATTGAACTGGTGACAGTTTGGTTTGCAGCCCATGCTCAATCAACTGAGCTATACCAGCCAGGGCTAGTTTATGTACTTTCATATTGCGTATCCAATAGCAGATATTATAGTAATGGTTATTTTTACTTCATTTTTTTTACTTTTAAGCTAGAGTTGCAATTCATTACCATACACTAACATTACCATATTGCAGAATCAAACTTTGATTATATATTTACCATTACAGTGAATCTGATTCAGCCATCATATGTTTTTATGATGTTAATTAGGGTATTTTCCTTCTACTAAAAGAATTCTCTTTAGCATTTCTTGTATGACAAGTCTAGTAGTAATGAACTTGAGTTTTTGTTCAGGAATGTCATTATCACTCCTTTATTGCTGAAGGACAGCTTTGCCAGATGTGAAATCATTGGTTGGCAGCTTTTTTTTTCTTTCAACATTTTGAGTATATAATCCCATTCTCTCCTGGCCTGCAGTTTCTATTGAGAAATGTACCCATAATCTTATTGAGTTTCCTTGTATATAAATTGTCTCTTTTCTTTTTTTGCTTTCCTTGTCTTTGACTTTTGACAGTTTAATTATGGTGTGTTGGTGTAGCCCTCTTCAGGTTCACACTACTTGGAGTCCTTTAGGCCTCATGGATCTGTATATCCAGATCCATGGTTTGGGGAGTTTTTAGCTGGTATTGGTTTGAATAGACTTCTGTCCTTTCCCTTTCTCCTCTCCTTCTAGGATTCCTATAATGCAGATATTTTTCATTTGATGGTATCCATGTATCCCATAGACTTTCTGTGCTCTTTTTTTATTCTTTTTGTTGTTGTTTCTCTGACTGGATAATTTCAATGTCCTGGCTCCCAGGTGGCTGGTTCTCTGCTCTGTGGGGTCAAGACTGTTGTTGAAACTCTGTTGACTCTTCAGGGCAGTCATTGTGCTCTCCAGCTCCAGTATTTGTGGTAGGGTTTTCTGGTGGTTTCTGTTTCTTTCGACTTCTCAATTTGTTCATGCATCGTTTTTCTAATTTTTTTAGTCGTCTGTCTGTATGGACTTGTAGTTCACTAAACTCTTTTGAGAGGATTATTCTCAAAGTATTCATTATCTCACAACTCATAAATCTCATTTTGTCAGTGTCAGTTATTGGAACTTTCTCGGTTTCCTGTAGTGGTTCCATGTTAACCATATTTTTCATGATCTGTGGTTCCTTCCTCATACTGGCATCTGCACATTTGAGTAGGTGGTCTCTTCTTCCAAACTTTATAGGTTCACATTGGCAGAAATGGTTCTTTACCCATCAACTTAGCTTGGGTTTCTCGACGTGTCAGCTGTTAACATCTTTGGGTAGATGGGACTTGCTATCAGGGTCTATTTTGGACATCACCACTGCCTGAGCTCTGAGGTAGGGGTGCAGGGGTGGTTGGGTCAATGTCCTGCTGGCTGAGAACAGTTGCAGAGGACTTCTGGCTTTGGTCTCCTGCCCAAGCAAAGCTGTGGGATGGACTCTGAGGTCACCTAGTCTCTCTGGTCAGGCTTCTGAGACAAGCAGGATTGGGTACTGTACTCAACAGTAGGGAGGGCTATGAATTAGCTTCTTTACCCTGGTGGTGCAGCAGCACAGGCTCCAAGTTCTACACAGCTAAAGCACTGCTGGGCTGAGCAGCTGCCCAGGTCTTGGAGCCAGATTTCTGGGTCAGAGGCAGGTCAAGACTGCACTCGGCAGCGGACAGGGCTGTGAATTAACTCCCCTGATGGGGCAGAAAGGCAGACCTGCTCCAAGTCCAGCAAAGCTCTTAGTTTGGGGTCTTGACTCAAGCTGAGCTCTGCCCCGAAGTTCCTTGACTGAACAGGGCTACTGGTTTTGCTCTATGGATGGTCAGTGCTACTGGCTGAGCTCTAAGCTCCAGTGTCATTAGGCTGCCTAGCTTCCCAGTTGATCCTGCCAGGCTTCCTGAGGGTGGGGAAGGGGGGAGACAGGAGCTACACTCAGCAGTGGGCCAAGTTATGACTTAGCTCCCCTGGATGAGCAGAGGAGCAAATCAGGCTTCAAAGATGGCAAGGCTCTTTGTTTGAGTCCCAAGTCAGACTGACCTGAGCCCCCCTAGCTCCCAATCAAATCGTGCTACTTTCTTGGCTCTGCCAAGGAACAAAGCCACTGATTGAGTTCCTACTCCCAGCACTCAAGTAGAGGTTCAGTCTGTGGAGATCTGAACGCTGGTTGCTGAAAGCCCCTCTCCCCCTTCTCTATCACAGTCCAGTTCCCTGTGGTCAAATCCTGGAGATTCACCCATAATCCTTATGGGCAGGACCCAGGTGGGCATTCTAAGAAGGAACCCACAATGCTGAGGGACCTGGATGTTGACCTGGGCTCTCTTTTTCCCCTTGGAGAAACTGTACTTTGTCACTGTGTCTGTGGTACAGGGGATATGCTTCTGCCTCACCCCTCTTCCAGGGTTCTTCATGGTGGTGTCTTATCTAAGCATAGCTGCTGGTTGTTCTTGTAAGGGGAGTGAAGTCAGCAGTGACCTGTGTTGCCATCCTAGTGGCGTCACTCCTCCCACACCAATGTTTCTAGTTCTCCTATCCACCCAGGGATGGAGAAAGATTCTGCATACCTTTGAAGTTCAACATTCCATGTGACATGCTTTATCCAATGACATGTGACTATGAATTATCTGAATCACCCTGAAACTGAGCATTCATATGTTCAGATCCTAAGATGGTCCAGCAACCATTAGATTGGATCCTTGCAGGACTACAGAGAGCAGAGCCCCATCTCAAACTTAACTGGCCAGGCAGCATGCACAGAAAGTACCCCTTATTGTTTTAAGCCACAGAGAAGCAGGATTTGGTTGTTACTGCAGCAGAACCTAATTTATTCTGACTAATACAAATGCTTGACAAGCCCTACATTAGAGATCAGATCTACAAAATGTCTCTGTGATATTTACATTATTTCCTTTCATGAGTGAGGAAACCGAACTTGAGTCATTAACATGCCCTAAATCCTGCAGAGAGTTAGAGTTGAAAGAGACAGTGATCCATGTGTCTAAGGAAGATAATGCTTCGGGTTTGATGCTGGAAAGAGTCATCTGGTTTCTCCAAAGGGAAACCTTTTCAAAGGCTTTGATAGTCCCTTCCCATAACAGCCATAATCTTTGGAAAGATAGGACCAGAATATAGAACTAGCTCCACACACAACATCCCCAAGGTTAGGTTCTCGGCTGAGGTCCAATGAGAGTGACTGTGGAGGAGGCAGAGGGCTGGGAAGGGACTGCATTTCTAATAATGATGAGAAATTACAGGCATACCTCATTTGATGGCACTTTGCTTTTTGTGCTGCACTGACGCTTCATTTTTAACAAACTGAAGGCGAGACCCTCCACCAGCAAAAAGGTGATGTCTCCCTTTATTGTGACACTTGCCTTATTGTGGTGGTCGGGAACCAAACTCGCCATTTCTCTCAGGCTTGCCTGCATACATTCCAAAGCCATGTCTGCTTTGAAAGCCAAGACCTACTGGAAGACGAAAATATATTACAGTAGACTGCAGCTGTTTCTGACCAGTCTGAACCAGTCTCTGAATTGTAGGCGGTAGAACAGTATCATAGTAGTGGATAAGGTTATGCAGGTAAGTGTACAACATGAGCCAAAGGAAATAAAGGAGAAGGCAAGAATCGAAGGAATTAATTCTGGTGAATTAAATACGGAAAAGCAAGACCCAATGAGGAATGACAACATTTTTATGGCAGTAAGTTTATAAGCTTTTGGGATGACTGGCTCATCAAAACCCTTGCTTTATTTGCCTGACCTGCTGTGACCCACGTGAGATGATGGAAGTGCTTGCTTCTGCACATAGAAAGCAAGAATAGGAAGAAATCTCAAGGAAGATGTCCAACTTCTTCATCTTCTTAAAATATTTCTCATCTAAAAAACAAACAAACAAGCAAACAAATGATCCCTTTACCTGGAATGTTCTTCAACAGATGATGGAGACATATTGTCCCTAAACACAATTGCTCTCTAAAAGCAAAGTATATAAATATTGTTCTATACATTAGAGAAATAATGGTAAGAGAGGCAACATGACCTGCTTCTGGTCCAGGCTTGAGGTTGGGCAGAGCAACGAGGGTCGCCCTTGACCCTGCAGAGAGCCACTCATCTGGTCCTGCCTGATGTGCCACCATTCAAGTACTCAGATGCCCTCTTTACTGTCCATTCTCTTTCACTTAGGACATTGCAACAGCCCCCAAACTGGACTTCCCGCCTCAATTTTCCCCATCCCGATGCCCTCTCCCATAGATGACAGAATGATTTTTCAGAATAACAACTAGATCACATCACTCCCCTGATTTTAAGGTCTTTCCCAGTTCCCTGTAACTGTCCAATGAAACCTAAGCACTTCACAGCCAAAGACCCACCCAGGCACCTCTCCACCTTCCTTGTCTTACTCCCGAGAACGTGCTCAGAAACACCGTGCCCTTCCGTTCTGTGGGAACACCGTGTTTCCGTGGCCTGTGTTCTCACTCACCCTTTCTTCCCTTCAGAATTACTACTTACCTTCAAAAGTCAAACCAGGCATTTCTTTCTCCGAAAGCCTCCCAGTCCAGCCTGCTTGGGACGTATTTGATACTTCGTTTTCATTCTCTTTTGACTTGACCTTCATCACCATACAATCTGAAGTCTTTGAGGTCAGGGGATTAGTCTCATTAATTCTGTGTTATGAGACGTAACATGCCAGCCATGTAAATACAGGAAGGATGGAAGAGGAAAAAGAGGAGGGAAGAAAGATCAAAAAAGGAAGGAAGGAAGGAAGGAAGGAAGGAAGGAGGGAAAAAAAGAATGCACCAGCTCTCCTGTTCCCTGTCTTTGGATCAAAAGTCCTTTTCTCTCATTTCATGACTATTTTAGCTATATTTATAGGTAAAATAAAGTGTGACCATAGAGATGTTTTAATAGTTAATGAAAACTATAGTCCTATATTATTTTGTGAACTTCTAGAAGAGCAGTTAATGTGGAAGTGATAGAATCTCTAGAGTGAGTAGTTCTTGTAGGGGTATCACAAACTCAAACCCTGATGTTTGAGGTTGGATGTTGAAGTAAAATGACCATGAAAAGATGATGATAAAATAATTTGTTATAGAGTTATACAGTCTGTAAATCGCATCCATGGGTAATATCTTCTGTGATGTTCAAAACTACTCAGAACATTATGCTAGGTGGATATTACTCCTTCCATTCCCTAGAAGAAAAAGTGGAGGTTCAGAGAAGTGGTCCCTCAAGGTCACCTTGGAAGTCATTGGCAGAACAGGAGGTAGATCACCTGCAAACCTCTGAATTTCACATTACTGAAATTCTCTTTCCATACACCCCGCTGAGCCACTTTGCTTTAAATAAAAAAGAAATTTCCTTGCCTTGAATGCTGCCCCAGATCTGACGGCCCTTTGTTTGCGGTTTTACATTCAGCTCTCTGTGCCAGTTGTTACAACTCAGCACTTACCTAGTAATCTTCTCCAAGGGAAAGAATAACAATAGTTTTCTTGGGCTTATACTGTTTTTCTGAGATCTCAAAATTACTGTTTCGCAAATGCCTTCCCTGAAGTTTAGCGTGTGTAAGTCAAGAGTGTGTAACTGGCAGCTGTCAGAGAGGATGGGACGCTGTGGGGCTGGATGGCAGGGTGAAAAAGGTGAAGGGATGAAACAAAAAAAAAACCTCATGGACAAAGGCACCAGTACAGCGATCACCAGAGGGAAGGGGGTGGGGGAGGCAGAAGAGGGTAAAGGGGGATACGTGGTGATGGAAGGAGACTTGATTTGGGGTGATGAACACACAATACAATAACGATATGTTATAGAATTTTATACCTGAAACCTACGTAATTTTATTAACCAATGTCACCCCAATCAATTCAATAAATTTTCAAAGAGTGTATAAGAGAGGAAATAAAAGCCATTGGACCTGTGAAGTTAAGGACACTCTATGTCTAAAAACCAACTTCAGATGGAGATCTGAGCCCTAACTTGAATTCAGGGAAGAATTTTGCATTAGTGGAGGAAATTTATGTTAAAATACTTATTCTTTAAGTATCCCCTGGGCCTTGGAGTACCAAAACTATTCTCTCATTTGTGCATTGGATCAATCACTTAGTAAGCACTCAGCTCCCACACTGAACCAGACCTTTGTTATGCATAGAACTCATTTATAAAGCTTACAACTCTCAGGTTTGAGGAGCCTGTGAAGTCTGATGGAATCTCTCTTCCTTCTGAATTTTATGCATGAATCCTCTGTTTCCATGCCAAAGACTCTTCTGCCCAGGTTTGAATTGCTCTGCTGATAAGAATCTCATTACTCCAAGTGGTTCATGAAGTTCAATAGGTTGCCACTTGCATAGGTCTTTGGGGGCAGACAGACAGTCCTCTCACCCTTGGGGCATAACAGAAACAGAGGGAGGCCAACTCATTAGGAGACTTTGAAAGCTTCCCCATGGTCCTGCATTGGACTAGCAGACTCTAGTCTGATTTAAGACAAAAGAGACCCAACAGTAATTAAATAGTCACACAAATTCCCCGAGTTGCTGCCTTTATGTATTCAGAAGGACACTAATTAGGTGGCAAGCCCTTGTATGGCAAATTCTCCAGGCCCAGAGGCGGCCGCCTCAGAAGATTCCTGTCTGGCCAGCAGCAGTGTTCGCCCCTCGCAGAGTCTCGAAGTTCTGTGTGTCCCGCTGATCGCTAATCGAGCCCTAATGTGGGGGCAGGCAGACTGCCTGCCTTTGTCCGTCCAGGGGCCCCAGCTTCCCCCCGGGTGGGCTGCCCAGCATGAATGACCCCTTTGTCTTCATCTCAAATGTTTTGGCAGCGCTTCTGAAAACAGTGGTGAATGAAAAACCACACGCGTCTAATTGTTTGCTCTGGGACCAGACTGATTCCTTTAGGGTACCCACCACATGCATGCTGTGCTTCAGGATCAACACTGTCCTGAGACTTCCCAGCTGATACCCCAAACTGGAATTGTTTTTTAAAAAGTTCCAACATATTCCCAGTTGTTTTCAGAAAGAGCCCCTTCTTCACCTAAGTTTAGTTATCCGCCAGGTGGAAACAACAGGGCGTGCCTTGCCTTCCAGCTAGGAAGTCCAGTAAGCCAAGACAAGTGGCCTGTGGATATCAGGGAAGGTCCCAAAACCTTCAGGAGAGGGGTGCAAATTCTTCAATGAAAGAGTCCTTTCAGCGAAGTGGTCCCTCAAGGTCACCTTGTAAGTCACTGGCAGAACAAGAGATCACATGCAAGCAAATGAATAAAGCCGAATGCAGAAGAAAGGAAGGGAAGAAGGCGAAGGAAAGTATTTATTCCAAAACTGTGCTAACATTGATTGGAAAATACTCCTTTGTGCTGGTCGCTGGGTCAGGGCATCTCAAGTATTGACATTTGGGGCTGGATAATCAGCTGCTTTAGCGGCTGGTCTGTGCATTGGATGCTTTTTAGCAGTAGCTCCGCCTCTACCTAATAGATGCCAGCAGCAGCATCCCACCCCTAGTTGTAACCATCAGAAATGTCTCAGGTGTGAGAGGCCAAACTGTCCCTGGTTGAAAACCATTGAATTAGATGCATCAAAGGGATGAGAGCCATGGGCTCTTTGAGTTGGCAGCTGGGGGAGAACCTTGGCTTTACCTATTCCTAAGTCTGTGATTTCAGGCTATTACCCATCCTCCCTGAACCTGCCTTATGAAGTCCTGAGGGTGAAATGAGAAGCCACGCATAAAGTGCCCAGTATAGTGTCAGGTCCACAGTGAATGAGCAGAAAACAGGAACTGGTATCCACATTGGCCTCATGGTTGGTTCCGCCATTCCACACACAGGCCTCTGGCCCGGGTACAGGATGCTCCGATTGTGCATCTGCTGGGCTCATTCAGTGCTACTCACGTCCGCCATCAGTCCTGGAGTTTGCTGCCTCCACATTTCAGACTCAGCAGCAGCAGGGAGCCGGGACTCTGGCATCTCCCTTGACCCCTTGGCTCCCTCCTGGGGTACGCACAGGCTAGGGGCTGAGAAGGAAAGAGGTTTCCCACCGCAGAAACGGCTGCTGACATTTTAACAAGCACATTCAGCCAGCCCTTGACCAGCCAGGACCATAGGTCAGATTCCTGGCGTTCTCATTTTCCTTCCTCCAAAAGGAAAAGTCTTGTGGCACTAACGGATACCTTCAGCCTCCAGTTGCAGCCTGGGAAGAATGAGGCATCCCAGCAACCTGGTTGCTGCAAAGGTTCCCACGCATCACACACATGCTGACACCCACAGCCCCCTACTAGCACGGCCCAAGTCCTGCTCCCCAGACCGGCCTCCTCCCTAGTTTCAGTGCCTCAGTCTGCTCTCCGTCAGCTCCTCTCCATCCTCTCCTGTGTTCTGATCCCTCTCTCCGCTGCCCCTTGGCTTGGAGATTTGCAGCTGCCCCCCTTACCACCCGTATTTCCAGGGCATTCTCCAAACCAGGGGCATCAAACTCATTTTCACCAGGGGCCACATCAGCCTCACGGTTGTCTTCAAAGGGCCGAATGTAATTTTAGGACTGTATAAATGTAACTACTCCTTAACTAGGGGCAAGGAGCTGAGCGCTGCCACAGGGTAGAAACAAGGTGCCAGGCCGGATAAAACAAGGTGGAGGGCTGGATTCAGCTGGCAGGCCTTGTGTTTGCCACCTGTGCTCCAGACCACCAACCATGGTCATCACTGCAACGATGGCCAACACTCCTGCTTAAAAATCTTCTGTGGCTCTCCACTTCCTCTGGGCTCCAGTCCTCAGTGTGACGTACGAGAACCTGAACGTCCTGTCCCTTGCCTACCACCCTTCATCTTTCAAGAGCTACTCCTCCTCACGACCCCCTTCACATCTGCTCTGTGCGCAAAGAACCACAGGCGATTCCCCTAAAAGGCCCTAACCCTTGCCCGAGCTTGTTCGCCTCTCGGCACTGTGGACAGGATGCTCAGGGCCAATGACACGGTCAGGAGCCTGCAAACGCGTCTGAGGTCTGGGAAACATGGATCGGACTGTATATTTGAAAAGAAAACTGAAAAATCCAAATGAACAAGCACTTAGTTAAACAGCCACAAAACAATATATTATAACTAGTTAACTTGTATTCAGTTTATACAAATCTATATAAATGTAATAGATTAAATTATATAGTATTACTTTGCCACATCAGGGTACATGATCTTTTTAATGTATTTCTGAATTTGTTTTGGCAGTATTTTGTTGAGGGTTTCTGCATCTATGTTTATCAGTAATATTAACCTTTAATTTTTTTGTTGTGTCTTTGTCTAGTTTGGGTATCAGGTAATGCTGGTCTCATAAAATTGGTTTGGGAACCTCCCCTCCTCTTCAATTTTTTGGAATAATTTGAGGACAATAGGAATTGATTCCTCTTTGAATGTTTGGTAAAATTCACCTGTGAAGCCTTCTGGTTCAGGACTTTTGTTGGTTGGGAATTTTTTTATTACTTATTTGATTTTGTTTGTAGTTATTGGTCTATTCAGATTTTCTGTTCCTCCCTGATTCATTCTTGGGTGATTATATATTTCTAGGAACTTACCCATTTCTTCCAGGTTGTCCAGTTTGTTGGCATATAAATGTTTGTAGCACTCCCTGATAATCCTCTGTATTTCTGTAGTGTGAGTTCCACTTCTCTTTTATTTCTGATTTTATTCACTTGGGCCCTCTCTCTTTTTTTCTTCATAAGTCTAGAGAAAAGTTTATCAACTTTGATTATCATTTCAAAAAACTAGCTCTCAGTTTCACTGAGCACCCCCCCGCAACTCCTTAGGAAGGACCTCTGTAGCTGAGATATTCCTCCCAGGCCTTAATCACCACCCCACACCACACCATTCTGCCCCTCCTACCAGTCTTGTTGTGGCTCCTTCTTTACCTCCTTGTTTATGGGACTTCTGTTCAGCTGCTCTTCAGGTGGTTCTAAAGGGCAGTGCTTCTACATTGTCTTTGTGACTGTGATGTGCTGATGAAAGGAGGTGAGCACTGCGTTCTCTACTCCGCCATCCTAACCGGAAGTCCGCAGGCAACTCTTATGGGGCTTTTACAATGGTGTCTTCTCCATGGGGAGTCGTTAGTTGGTTTTCTTTGAAGGGGGACTGACGTCAGGAACAACTTATGTCACCATCTTGATGGTGTCACTTTCTGCTCGTGTCCTCTTTCTGCAGAACCTTGTTTCTCTAAAACTCAAAACTTAGATGTTGTCTCCTCTAAGAAGCTACTCTGAAGTCTGTCTCTCCCAGCCAGCTTCCTCCCTGTGTTCTCGCTTAGCACTTCTTATCCTGACTGTGAGTCTGTGTCTCTCACCAGATTTGTGGGAGGTGGGGGTAGATAAGGGGGCAGAACTGTATTTTCTTCATGTTTGAGCCATTCTCAGTGTCCACGTAGTCTAGATGTACTCAACTGTAGACTCAGAACCTTAAGTCTGATACTTTGAGATAAGTGCTTTTTCTTCTATTGCTGTGGCCAGATCAGGATACCTTGTGTTCTGAGTGTGGGTCAGTCATGTCACAACAGGTAGCCATTAGCTGGACAATCCAGTCATTAATCACCAGCGTGACCAGCTTTCTCTCTCCAGACCACGGCGTGGTCATAAGTGAGTCAGGCCTGTCTCAGATCCTCCAGGACCTGGCACAACCCCTCTGCCTATGAAATAATATCCTTCGGGGATTTATCAGGTTCAGAACAAGGGACCAGTCATACTGGGGCCAAGAAGGCAGGACATGGCTAAGGAAATGTGGAAGGTAACACTCTGAGCATTGCAGGTACCAGGTCCAGCCATGAAGCCTGCCTGGCTGTAGTCCCTCCAGGGACATAGAAGCTTACAATATGCTGTTTCTTTCTCCCTTTTCAGAAACTGTGGGTGGAGGGAGGGGAGCCATGTTCTTGGCTCATGAGCCAAATGCTTTGTTTATTATTGCTCAGAAAAACTGAAGCAAAAAAAAAAAAAAAAGAAGTAGCCTTGGGTTACAGAGAAGAAATGGCTTTTGTCGTGTCAGGCTTGGGTGTGAAACCTAGCTCTGCCACTTACAGGCTGTGTCATTTGGGGGAAGATGGCATCACTCCACAAAGCCTCAGTTTCCTTTTTTGTAAACTGGGCATGACACACACCTTCAAAATTTCGTATGAGTTCTGGAGTTCACATACTTAGGGCCGAGCATGTGACCATCTTCATCGTTCATGGTGAATGATGGTGTAGAACATACGTGCTCCGTGAGGCTGATTCTGGCTCCACTACCACCACGCCCCTCATTCTCCTACCTGAGATCCATTTGCCATCTTTGGAAACAATCAGGGAGATACAAATGCTTTCCTGAAGAACCGTGCTTCCCAGGACCCTGCTCTAAAGGAAGCCACGGCAGTGGGCCACATTGCAAGTGGGAATACATTTTATTTTGAATCTTTCTTCAGTTGACTGAAGACAACTCTTGGCTTACATAAGAGGCTTCAAAAGAGGTTGGGACAGCATAGAACGCCTCAGGGTGGGAGTTTGAACAATAGAGTTACGATCTCAAAAGTACCGCCTACCCGCTGACGGCCCTGGGAATAAAGCCGTGCGCCTGTGCAGTTTCAGCAAGTTGCACCATCTATGAAGTGCTTTAAGCAAACAGCACAGAAATGACTTCGTCAGATGTGGCACTTGTGTTACGCTCTGGGAGGTGTACCAGTCATATCGGCCCATGTTATTTCACTTTCTCTCTTCAGTAACTCTGAGTGTCTTCACCTGTAATTGTCCTGGCTAGTAGAAGGACTCTTGACTTCAGAGAAGTTAAGTGAACAGTCACACAATCAATAAGCGACTGAATGAGGATTTGGATCCCCAGATCTGATTTCAAAACTGATATTCTACCCGCTGGGCTCCCTGGGCCATAGGCATAGGGCTATCATACCCAGTTAAATTTGCATTTCAGACAAACAACAATTTTTTTTATTACTGTAAGTGCATTCCAAATATTACTTGTACTTAAAAATGTTTCTGATTTATCTTAAATGAGAACTTAACTGGGCATCATGCATGTTATTCAGTCACCCTCCTTCGGAGGCTCCCATTGCACGAGCAGCTGAGAAGTGGGACAGCAGAGCCTTGCCAGAGGCCGCCAACGTCGTGTTCATGGAAACGTGTCCTTCAGAAACTGTAAGCACTCTCTTCTGTGATAGAAATTGTGAGCCTCTAAAACAACACAGGGAAAGGAACTCTCCAGAACTGATTTAGGGTGTGTTTTCTAGATTAACTTGAACTAGGTCTAGGTCCTCTGAAGGAGGGCCAAGCATGACTTCCAAATCACACTTGGCAGCGACAGGTTTGGAGGGCAGACAGCCTTGGCTGAGTGGACTCAGGTTCACCAAGCAGCTCTCACTCTGAACCCTCGGAGGTCTTGCTTAGAAGCCCAGGCAAGGACCGGACTTGAGAGCCAATACTTACTGCACCCCTACTCCAGGCAGCCACTGTGTAGGCACCTCATTTATGGCATCTCACGCAGTAGAGTGCAGGTGCTGTGGGGGTGACATCCCCAGTTACTGACTCACAGACCTCAGTAGAGGTCTCATAGACAAGTCAAGCTAATGGGCGGTGGAACTGAACCTGAAGCAGGTCTGTCTGGACCTTACACCAGCATCGTGGAAGGCAGGCGGGCCACAGCCCCATGACTGGGAGTCCACAGATGCTTGCTGAGCAGTCCTGTGCAAGCGTTCACACAGTTCTCACAGTGATGCTGCCCGAATGCTCCTGGCGGTTCATCCGCACCCACCCTGACTCATTCCTCCAGGCCCATCTCAAAGCCGATGTCTGGGATGATGGCTTCTTCCCCATCATCTTATTTTGTCAGGGAGCCTGACCTCCCAAGTATTAATCTTACCTTTATTCATAGAGCACATACTTCAGATTTGGGGCAATAATGATTCCTTTATCAAGCCGGTAACTGCTGTGGCCATTGAAATGCAAAGACTCTCCTCCTTTGCTATTTAATGGCATTGATTTGCTGGTTTTTCCCTCCTTACCCACTCAGAGTTCTGTTATCTGAGTGAAAAGACCAAGCTCAAGCTATAAAAATATGATTGCATTGCTGCCATAAGTTCCCAAACTCAGATGGTTATAACCTGATGCGGGACATTCCAATTTTAACTATCTGCTGCTGTTTGTGTTTCATGAAGCCACTAAACACATCCCGCACTGCTTTTATATACATCACTGCTTTTATTGCTTTTGTGTCATCATAAAAGGCAGTTCATTGGAAGCTTCGGATTTTTTTTTTTTTTTTCAGTAGAAAAATAGCCAACCTGGAATAAGACATTTCTGTCTAGTTTCTCAGCCTCCTAACTCTGTGCCACGCAATCTGTCCTCCAGGCTGCCAGGCCATTTTTCCCCAAAAACTATCTATAAGGCATTGCCCTATTCAGCCTTCAAGGCTCCCCCTTACCTTCATTCATCGGAAGGCCCTACACCCTTAGCCTGGCATTTAAAGGTGTCCAGTATCTGGCCTCATAACTCACTCATAAAAAATGAAACACCCGGTTTGCTCTTCACCTTCTTGGGTGCTTATGATGTTATACACAACGTTCCTTCTCCACCATTTCTGGGAATCCCTTCTGCCTTGCTTGTTTCCATCAATTTAGTTCTTACTGAAAAATAGAAACCCAGTTTTCTACCCCACTTTTCCAGGGATTCTTGCCTGGACTCCCCCCCCCCCATCCTAACCCTTAGCAGAACTTCTTGCCACCTCTTTTCTTCCACACGGCCACGTTCTGCCCTGTCATGCGGTTTTGCTGTGAGTTCTCATTTGTGTGACCCTGCCAATGCAGATCCAATGTTCCCTTAAATCTGGAAATGGGTGGTTTTAGCTTTATTTATCCTGTGCTGTGGCCTGGGGTGTGCCCTGTGTTAAGGATACATTGGAAAAGGGAGGCACTCTGGGAGGGGACTCATCGGAGCCCCCCTTTCACAGAGGGCACCTGACTTGGCCAGGGGCATGTGGAAGTTCATGGCAGCGCCCCCGAAGCCGACTATGGTGCCAGTTCCAGGAATGAGGAAAAGCGAGATGGACAGATGGATGCATGCATGCACTATAAGTAGGTATCTGTCAAACTCTTGATTTAAGGATGGGTAAAGCCTGATGATAGAGAGACAATAACTAATATGTCTAGTTGGTAGAAGTGGAAGTTACCCTCTGTCCCGCCAGACTCAACAAAAAACACCCCACGGAGACCTTCGCAGGGCAGCCACGCAGGCTCCAGGGAAGGCGCTAGGTCTCCGGGCGGCACTGGAACCGCCAGTTACAAGGGTGCGTGTGTAACCGGGAACCTGGGTCCTCTCCCGTGTTGTCCCCCTGCAGCTCTGAGGACTGATACATGTATAATTAGTGACCCATGTGATGATGTGTCCATTAGTTACCAGCAGTTATAGCCCTGTGGCGTCTCAGAAAATGACCTACCTGGGCACCTCTCACACGGACAGACCACCTGATGGGTGACCATCCCTGACTCTGGAAATAAATATCTAGTGACAGGACTTACAACCGACCCAGGAAGCCCTTAAGCTTTCTAGACAATTCTGACTCCTATAAGGACCTTCGTCTAGTAAGGCCAGTTGCTTTGTTCCGTTCATGTCAACAAACAGTTGTTGACAGTGGCTGGTGTGGGTGACACAACGCCACACATGGAGATTATGGCAGAGGTGGCCCTTGTCCTTGGGGCACTTTCAGTCCAGGTGAACTCCCACTTCCTGCTATCCTGTCTATTAAATCCTGTATCAAACTGAACATTCTGATTATCATTGAATAATCAGCCCTTCCTTCCGCACGAGCTAACCATCATGGTGCCTCCCAGTTCTTGCCAATGTGCAGTTGTCTGAGTTCCTCCACATTCCTGGGCACACCCTCTTTTGATTGCCCCCCCTCTTGGGAGTATGCGAGTTATAAACACTGAGGAGCTGTGTGAATTTGGCCCTCGGTATGGTTAGACAGTCTCCAGTACAACAATCCCTTAGTATAGATCGCAAGGGTTAGTTAAGACCAAAGCCTTATCAGCAATCCCCAGCACTGGCATGTCGGCACAGTCATTGTCAGTCTAGAAAGCCTAAAGGCCCACCTTCAGACTGGGTGGCTGTCCATCTCCAGGGTAGTCTGTTGCTGAGTTGTACAACTTCAGGTGTTCTTGACCTTAACATCTGAGTCCCCACACATGCACCCTCAGCATGGGTTTCACATATATTCTCCTGGCTTGGCCTCTTCTAAAGATTCCCATGAGGCTCCTCATAGGTCAGAGTGCTCTGGAGGAAATGTCATTTTAGTCCAAATACAGGCTCTTCTTTAGCCACCTAGCTCAAGTGACAGTGTTCCTGTAACAGGTGACTGTAACCTTTCATGAGATAATGCAATACTTGTTAATCACGCGTCTACACATGTAACATCTCAATAGTGCTCTGTAGGAGATTAAAATGGGAGAAAGACTAGAGAACAGCCTGTGTGCCTCTGAGCAGTATCAGGAGTCAGAGTGATTCACGTGTCCAGCAGCTCCCACCGTGTGTCTGGCTCTGAGCCTGGTTATGTAGTAAAAAGCTAAATAAGGAGCATTCCATCAGATATGATCTAGTAAGAGCATGAGGGCAGGTGTCTGCCCCTGTTTAAGAAAAGCCATGGCACATAAGTGCTAGCACCAGACAGGAACAATCTAGAAGGAGCTAGTATCTCTGAGGCCTGTGCCTCTGCCACCATCACTGGACCCCTTGAAGGGGTCGCTACCCCTGGTGTGGGCACAAGCTCCTTCTCTCCGTGCGGTACCAGCATAGCACAGGTAGGTCATCGCGGTGAACTTTTATTCAAGATTTCTAATGAACAAGAAGGCAATCAGAACTCAGAACTTGAGCTCTGAAGTCAGGCCGATCTCAGGTGTGAAGTTTGGCCAACTTTTAGTTCTGTGATTTTTAGACAAGTCATTTAACCTTTCTGTATCAAAACCTGTCCACATTAAAACTAAGAATGAATAGCACTGACCATACTGCGCCATGGTGAGGACAGACTATGGTGGGAGCCGAAAGAACTGGCTATAATTACACAGAACAGGAATCCTGCTTTCACGGAAGGCCTGTGCCCAATTCCATCGTAATCGTTACTTTATACTGTAGGCATCACCAGGCACAGACCCCAAAATGCAGACCCCCCAAAATGACACTTTTGGCCTTCTCATAAAGTGCAATCTTTAATTTGCTTCACATTTTCCTCCAAACTATTAAGCATACATTATTTCAGCTGTCTCCATAAAATTTTAAAGTAGATAACAGATGTTCTTCTCTACTAAGTGTTGGGTTGAAAGTCAGAAGACCCGGTTGTGAATTCTGCCTCCTCCTCTAACAGTGGGATCGACTGGCTTCTGCTGTCGCCATCTGCAAAGAAGAACAAGGACATGATGGTGAGACAAGGACATCAATTGCACCAGCTCCTCAGAGGACGGTATGTGCTATGATGTGACCGTGGTTACAGTGTTTATACTGACAAGTCCCCATTAGTCTCACTGGGGGACATCAAAGTTCATGGCATGGAGAAGTGCTCAAGGTCACCGACAATCCGAGTCACCTACACGTCAAATTGGGACCCTTTTAGTGGAATGAGCACCTGTACTCCCTTGGGACTTCTTTAGCCTTTGGCCCAAATCTGGTCTTCTCCGAAAAGGGGTGTGGTCATGTCACCACCTGGACCCATCACACAGGGCGCCCTCACAGCACTGTTTTGTGTGATGCCTCCCAGCACCTGGGACGATGAAATGGAGACGCTCCGCCCAAGCCTACCGCACAGGCGAGTGACAGACTCCGGGTCACAGCCCACTTCCTGTCTCTTGTTTGTTACATTCATGGTGCCCTCTTTCACATTCCCCTTTTCAAAATCTAATGTATTAGGGAGGGCACTTACATTTATTTTCTCATTGTTTATTTTGGACAGTATTACTAAACCATCGTAATAAATACCGACTGTCTTTAAGAAGTCCCACGGGGCACATTAATAAGAACAAAAGACAAGACAGTACTTTCATGTCTCTCCATCCCGAAGTATAACTTCACCTGGTTTGGGCTGTGGGTGTTTAAAGCAGAGCATCTGCACTAGTACCAAAGAAACTGACGCACAAATCTGATCACTGGGGTCGTTTTCACACAGCCTGGCCAGGTCAACCCCTGGAACATGTTTATCCTTAGGAGTCGTATCTTTGGGAGGAAACTGTCATTGGTGTCTTCTATTGATTGGTCTCCACTGATTGATCATCATGAAACCCCTGAGTCAGGTTCATGTGTTTGCATATCTAGGTAAGTGGACCAAGGGATTTGGTTACCCCCACCACTTAGTTTAGTTTCTCCTTGAGTTTCCAAAATTTATTTTTTAAGGTTTCTCACATGGTGTAGTGTCTAGCATCTTCTGCCTCACACATGACTTAAAATGGGGTTCACGGGTTTTATGTGAGAGAGGGTTACAAATGCAGGATCTGAGGTCTCGTCCCATCCCTACTGGCTCTTATATTTTAAAAAGATCTTCAGATTATTCACACGAACACTAGACTTTGGTAAGTGCGAGTCTAGGTTATCTCACGCTTAGGGAAATGTCTGACCCAGAGAAGCCCATCGATCCTCTGTCCGCTCACTCTGTCCTCCAGCGACAATGGCAGTGGCTCCAAGTTGAAATGCGGTAGACCCAACTCTCTTCAATAAAAGGGGAAATCTGCCTCACACTGTTTCTATGCTGTACCTCATTGTCAAACATCAAGAATCATTCCATTAATTAACTTGGAAAACAAAATTGCTCTAAATTACTGAATGCAGGCTCATTCTGGCGCTTAAACACCAGCAGTGCCAGAAACAATAACTTCCTGAAAGCTTCCTATTGCCACACAAAGGAAGTCATTCTTGAAGGAAAAATAACAGCCCTAGTAGAATCGTGTTTTGCTTGCACGCACCCGGTCCATCACACAGTCACTTCCTGTCCAGAACTGAAATGCAGGGTGGCTGCTCAGGCACTGAGGGTCTCCCGGCTGAGGCCCCTTCTTAAGTAGGTCGTATCCCACTGAAGCTGTGACAGACTTTACGCACACGCCCTGTGTTTCTGTAAGCGAGCACACACGCAGGGGTCAAGGCATGGTCCAGGCTGGCATTCCACTACAAATCCCTCAAGCCTGAACACAAGCTTCTATGTTTGTTTCAAAAATATCTGACCACTTCTAGCCCTATGTATTTACCTCCTTTTCTTCCTCAGAGTGAGCGGTGATGTTTAAAAAAACACCACCGTGGGACAGGCCCAGCAGCACAATTTCACCTGTAAATTCTGTCTATCATGGCATTTGGGATTTTTCGCCCCTTTGAGTAACTTCTGGTTCCCGCCCCCCTTTCAGTTTGGGTTCAGCAAGGGGAGGACATCTCTCTTACTCTTTGGAGGCTGCAGGAACCACGCTGGGGGCTTCTGGAGTCGTCCTGCTCCAGCTTCTGTAACTCCCCCTTTTCTTCTGAGACAGAAACCTACCACTGCTAGTGACCGCGTTGCAAGGGAGGAAGGAAGTGCCCAGGACCACACAAGGGCGAACAAGGGACTCGTCCTATCAGCCCAGCACTCGGTCTTACAGCACATGCACTATCACCCACCACCCCATTAAGACGGGCAAGTCCCACGTCTTTAATTCCACTCACAGAAGAGCAAAAGGTTGCGGCTCAGAGAGGGAGACCACACTTGTCACCTCTCTGCTTTCTGAGCGGCCCTTGTCTGAATTATTCCATCCTGGGACGATGTCGACCTCCAAAAGCACAGCAAACCCCTGTCTGCTCACCTGTACCCCAGGCCGAGGCCTTGCTGAAAGGGTGAGGTGGTGTGCATGTGCAAATGGGCCTGGAAGGCAGGTCTTCAGTAAATAGTGATGTGACACAGCTGCCATGCTTGGAACACAGCTACTCAAGGTGTAAACTTGATCTTTGAGGCTGTGGGTTTCTTGCTTGCCTTTTAAACACACACATGCAGCCTACTTGACCACTAAATACATTGTGAGCCCTTCAGAGCAAATCCCCACAAATGGAAGGTGCCCTTAATTATTCATAAATAAGATAAAAACCCATCATCCACCCCTGATCTGTGTCACCCAGGGACCACAGCCACCGGAAAAGAACAGTGGCCAATGCCCGGGTATCCCCAGCAGCTGACCCAGAACTACACCTACCCCTTGGGGGTCTGCCCTCAGTGTGTTGCCTGTGGCAACACAAGGGTACTGGGAGGGCAAGGAACCTCCGTCCAACACATACACACTCACCTGCTCACAGACACCCACCTATTTAAGAAGCAGACTACGAAAGAAAGATCTTGAAGCTACTATTCACACCACTCCTCTATTATCAGAAAGATAAACCCATCTGCCCCACTGCTTTCAGCCAATGGCTGTAGTTTTCATAGTGATGGTAGAGACTCTAGACTGCCCCCCATCACATCCTCCTCTATTCATTCCCTCCACTTCAAGCACTTCGTTTCTACTAAACCCTGCGCTGGACCCTGGGGACATGGAGAGGAGCAACAGCAGCCCCTTCTCTGGAAGACAGACAAGCCACACCAACCTCTTCTGTGTGAGACCCTAAAAGCGACAGCTGGGAGTGGCCCAGGTTGGTATGGGACTGGGCACCCCCACAGACTAAGACAGTGGCCATCCCACCCAATGCATTACAGGGACATAGAGGAGGGCCCAAACGGAGGTGGGCAGAGGTAGCGGAGAGTCTGTAGGAGGCTATCTTCGGAAGGTGATACTGAGGTCAGCCATGCAACACAAGCAGGAATTACACAAGGAAAGGGAGGGGGAGCAGCTTCCCGGCAGAGAGTGGCACAGCGCAGCCATGCAGCTCAGGGATTCACAGGCAGGCTGTTCACTGGGGCCACAGGGAGGGTGGGGAAGAAGGAACACAAGCAGGGTGGGTGGGGTACAGGGCATGGTTCCAACAGGAACTTCCCAAAGCAGAGAACACATCTTGTTCCAATTCTGAAGGAGCTAAAGGGCTCACAAAGAACCATCCATGGAGGCACCGGGCCCAAGAGATGGAGACTTCTCTGCAGCATCAAGTTGCCTGGGGGTCAGTGGGCATGGGGCATGGATGGCCAGGGGAAGCTGCTGAACAGCCCTGAGAAGGGCCAGCTCCAGCAGTCACAGGTGGGGCCTGCCCCTCGAGGTGTTCACCCCAGGCTGAGGCAGACCTACTGCCCTCCTCTGCTGGTCCATAAGACACAGGACTACACTCGGCTCTCACAGACCAAATGCTTTGTCTGCATGTTCCGTAAAGGGAAGTGCTTGGCACTGCATGTCTGTAGTGTAGCTCTCGGTGAGCGTGAAAGAGCAGGCTGACTGTTCGGGGTCACGGCCCATCTCCCAGTGTTGATGCAGGCAGTCTGACATGAGGAGGAGGAAGAGGCGGAGTCCTGAGAAGGCCTGGGGAAGGGGGCTTTGCCCCACCAGGATGATGATCAGACTATCAGACCGATATTCGGGGGTACAGGACAGAGGGGCAGCAGTGGGAGAGAACGGAACGTGCCTCACTGAACCCCCACTGGTACGACTTTGGAAGAGCGAGCCAGGACGCAGGTCTGCGGCCAGAGGCAGACCTGCCCAGGTTCCAGGGGAAGTGAGACAACATTCCAAGCTGAGACCCGGGAAGGAGAAGGAGTGTGAGGACAGGGGAGGCACAGTAGAGTCCGGTTCCCTGAGCCATTCTCATGGAAATAGACACAGTCCAAGCGACGAGATATGGAGCCTATAGATTCCATCTCTGACTCACTCAGTAGGTTGTTTCCTCAGCATCAGAACCCACTGTGCCCGGAATGAGCCCCTCTTTGTAATGTTGGGGGGAGGAGCCTGCATGCTCTGTCGAAACTTCCAACTACACTAGGGAACCTGGAACCTTGCCAAGCCACCTACCCAGGAGAGCAAGACTGTACATGCCCACCACAATCCCCCAGCCTTCTGCTGGTCCAGGCTCTGAGGGAGAGGGACCCATGAGGGGGTGATACTGCCACTGTGTTCCCAAAGCCACAACAATGCTGAACCCACCCTGCATATGGATACTGTTCTAGATGAAACCAAGCTCCTCTGTGGATAGCCAAATTTATACCCTGGTGGCCTCATCCATGCCCTTTGTGCAGGGGACCCCAGCCTGGCACCCAAATATATGGGTAAGTGCCCCACTCTACTCCCAAATAAGCCTTCTTCCATCCCCAATCTGCCAGCCTCTGTGGAGGTGGCCACAGGCCTCACAGTGACACACAGCTGTGGGTGGTCCCATCTGTGTGCCTCCCCCTACTGACTCCCACTATTATCATGCGGCCTGTCATCCTCCCGAGTTGTGTCACTCACAGGACCTTGCACTTTGTTGGGTCCTCATTCTCCTCACTGATAAAGCCACTGATCTGGCTCTATCAGCACCCGCCAGACTGTCTTTCCACGTGCCCACTCTTAGAGACCACGTCCATCCCACACACTGGAAGTTCTCTCCATAGAAATCAGCTCGTGAGACAGAGACCAGGGCTATGCAGCTGCTGCCCAAACTGCGACGGGGAGAGGAGGAGCCCACAGGGGCAAGAGGCAGAGCAGGCGAGTGGGGAAGGCCCCATTCAGAGGGAGACACACATACTGGTTTAGTCTGCCTTTCACACGTATTGGGTAAGACTCTGAACAGTTTCCTTGGGCATGATAAACAATGCCAAGAGAGCTATTTAAGTCCTTGTCATGACACGTGATAACCTACTGTGCACGCAGCGTGATGTGAGCACTGTATAAACTGGACTCCCCCTTGAGTCTCTGTCATCCCTGGAAATGGGGAGTGATTCCCATTTCACAGAGGAGGGGAGCCAGGCTCAGAGAGCAGAGACCTGAGCAAGAGCACCCTGAGACTCCACACCGGAGCCAGGACTTAGACCTTGATCTGGACACCTCCGGGTCCGGCCCTCCTCTACCCCACAGCATCTTCCTGCTCTGTCTCTCTCGCCGCCATCGGGAGGAAATGTCAAGTTTAGTTCCTGAATCTTGAGCTTGGAGAGTCAGGCCAAGAAGTGCAGCAAATATAGTACACATGACATATCTGGTGGGAAGCTAAGAAATGTCAAGTTCTGAAACCATGAATGATTTTCCTTCTGTTTCCTCAGATCGGTACAAGCCCATCTGTGTGTGGTTTTCCTAAGGCAATGTGCCGAGGAAAGGTTCCATCCAGGTCTGTCCCGCTCCCTGAAGCCTCCCGTGATACTATCCGAAGCAGCACGGGCACACACGGGGAAGAAAATTGGTAGATGTCATGAACCCTGGCCAGACCTTGAAGCTCACTCCCAAATACCCAGCCTCACTGAACATCTCTCTTCTTCATTTAATAAGAAAATATGCTTTCATTCCTCAATCACAAAAATGGAGATTGTTAAGTCCCCAAGATAATGTGCTCCAAATTCCTTACCAAGTTGCACATGACAGACATTAGGAAGAGGGTGAGGAGAATGCATGGCCAACACTCCCTACACATTTTCCTATCTGTCGTCATGCTACCCCAGCAGGGCGTGTGCTGCTGTGGCTCCCACCTCACAGATGAAGCTCGGCCCACTATAGAGTTTGATGATCAGTGACTACCACAAACCGAAGAACACTCATTTGGGCAAACAGACACTTTAGTGAGAAAGCTCCTTTGAACTAAGGCAGTTGAACTACAGAACACTGAAGCAGTGATGGACCCCTGAGGGGAAAAATGCAATCCAAGTTCCCTATTACAAAGACACAGAAACTGAGTCCCAGACAAAAAGATACACCTTGTAATTGTTTACAGAAACACTCTGAGAACTAATTACCATGCCCCAACCGCTGTGAATGCTGGTTGCTAACAGCTCACAGCTGCAGCCTTTTCTGGAGAAGTGCCCTTGCCCAGTGGGAGCACATGACAACAGGGGGCTGAAAGGTTGTTCTCATGCTGTGCCCCCCACACTGGCAGCGTGTAGCCAATGAGTGACTAATTCATTGGGCCCCAAAGCTCAGACCCCTTCCTTCTTGATGGGACAACTTTCCAGAGCTCCCCATGAGGTCAAGCTAAAGCCAGGCCCAGTTGAAGAAAACACTCTTCACCTGGCTTATTTTCTTTTGCCCTACTTTCCTTCAGTCTTCTTTTCCTAAAATCAATAGGTAGGTGACTTGCACAAAATTCATCCCTGTCTCAGGCTCCACTTCTAGGGAACCTATTCTAACACACCGAGGGAGGAGGGTGGATGTCACACAGGTAAAGTCATTGAGAATGGACACTGAAATCTTTGCCCCACAGCTCTTCCCTGGACACTACTATTGGAACGTTTCATAGGTTCTCTAAGTAAGATCTCCATGCCGTTCAAACTCAGCAGGGCTTTAAAGACAACTGGTCAACCCCTTCATTCTAGCAGCCAGATGACCAACACCCAGTGCACACAGGGCACACAGAACTGGAACCCAGACTAAAGACACATCCCTATTCCCACTGTGGAAGGAAAGTACTCATATAGCACCAGCTCCAGTCTCGGTGGGAAGGAGGCAGGGCTGGTGCTCACAGGTTTGAGAAATTCTGATCCAACTACTCTCCTGCTCGTAAACCACTGCTCCCAGAATGACAGCCACACTCTTTCAGCCTGACATTGGGTACTGCCCCACAGCAATGCCCTCTCAAGCCTCTGTGCCTGACATCCCACACTCCCCAAGGCAGCCCGAGTTCCATGCGCCCCTCGTTTACATGCATGGTCTGTGTACTCCCACTGGTCCAGGCTAGGATATGTGTGGAATTACCAGGTAAACACAAACACTCAGTTAGAATGCATGCATTGTTCAGATAAGCAACAAATACTTTTTGTGGTATAAGTATGTCCCAAATATTGCATGGGCCATACTTATACTACACAAATATTTGTTGTTTATTTAATATGGAACACTGTTTACTTCCTCGGCCTGAAAAAACCTGCCCTTCAGAGTGTTGCAAAACTCCTCATCCTCCAAAACCAGCTCAAAAGGAACCTCTTGTAGGTGGCTTTCTATAATTCTGAAATAGTCACTCTCCCCCTAGGAACAGAGTGCTCTGGGCTCTGCTCAGCTGGAGGACCACTGTCACAGCATTATGTGTGTGATCGGGGATGGTCTCAGTGCTGGGCTCCCTAGGAACCAGGGCGGGGCGGCGGAGGAGGGCCTGTGCTCCCATTCACACGTTTATTCACGCTCGCATGCACGCGTTCATGGATTCCACAGATATGTGCTTGGCGCCTCTGTGTTTAGCACACGTGGGCATAGGATTCACACACCAGTGCACAAAACAGAGATGGTGCCTGCTATGAGAGGGCTCGAACCCAGTGGATGAGGAAGGTGCTGGACAAGCCAACAACTGACCTGAAATCGTTATCGGTCCCACAGAAGGAGGAAACTCGGTGCCCTGTGACAAAGAGTAATGGAGGCGGATGGCAGCTAGGAGGCGGATGGTCCTGGAAGGCCTTTTAGGGAGATACCATTTTTAACTAGAACCTAAAGAAGCAGACAGTTGTTGGAAGAGCAGAGGAGAGGAGTTTGCAGGAAGAATGTGTGGTCTGTGAGGAGGGCCAGAGCACAAAAAGCTTGTCGTATTCGAACTTAATAGAGGAACCGTGTGGACAAGAGGGACAAGAAGCGTAAGTATGGAGCCAAAGGCAGAGGCCAGATCATACGGGACCTTACCAACTACATTGAAGGGCTTATTTCAGGGAAAGGGAGAGGCTGTCGAAGCGTCCAAAGCAGAGGAATGGCACAGCCAGGTGTGTATGTTTGACAGATCACACCTGCTGCTGTGAGTCTCTCTCACCTTTGAACCCACAATGCTCACATCAGATGTTCTTAATAAACACTTAGTAATAAATGAGGTTATTCCTTTATTTGACTCTTGCTCCCCCCATTTGTAACGGGACTGTTGGAACTTTATCCTGACACTCTCTCATGCACGTAGGATGGTGCCTCACTGTTTACACATCCCCACTGTTAAGAAAGTCATCAGACAGGAATTTCAAACTCTCAGAAGGCCTGTTTTCTTTGGAAGGAGCTTCGGTCTATAGGAAGAACTGAAATAGAACAGAGCAAACTTTGACCAAGGAGCATCTTGGCTTTTAAAATAAATGTCAGCACTGGTTTTCCACTGGGAATCTGCCCCAGGCTTCTGGAAGGCAAGTTCTGATCAACAACATAGGCCAGGCCCCCCTAGGATGGGGCAGAAGAGAAACTGGCTTCGGGAGACATGAGGGGCTGATAGCATAGCCCTCCCATCCAGTTTTCTGGTTCTGGGATGTGCGTGGCCCAACCCAGGGGCCTGTGTGTGTGGCCAGGGGCAGGCAGGATGGGATCTCTCCAGGGTTATGAAGGAGAAAGCGATGGAGGGGAGAGCAGGACAACGCGGTCCACACTCCTGCACAGTCTACCCACCTCAAGCGGAGTCCCGCCCAGAGGGTCTCACAGGGATCTTCCGCTGAGGGCCCAGCTCACAAACAACGAGCTCGTTGTGGTGTTGCAAGGCTGGGGGAGGAAAAGAAGGAAAGGGGAGGGACCGCCTCCTTTGATTTTATTCTTTTTGGCTGGGGTTTTTCTGAACCTCAGTAAAGTCTGTATCCCTTATCTCAGGATGCTCGAGTCTCCAAAATTGCCCCCAATATTTCTGAGGGTTTTATAGCCCACTGTTCCCCTCCAATGTACCTCACTCTGAAACCACTTTATACCGCTGTTAAATGCAAATGCCCTTTGCTCAGAAAGCTCTCCCCCCCCAATTTTGTTTGGTTTCCAGCCCCCAAATGTTAAAATTCCCGGCACCTCGCCAGACCCCGGGGTCCCTGGGCCACCCTCCCCTTGCTCTGCACCAGTGGAAAAGCTGGCCACCCCCTCCCCTGAGCACCCACTGCCCTGCATCTAGACCTCCCACCCACCCTGGCTGTGTCCACCCTGCCATGGAGATCCACTCCTTTGAGAGCCAGAAGTGCCAGCCCTCCCTCTCCAAATGCCCATGAGACCAAGCCCCGTTATTGGATAAAGGAGAAAAAGGAGGCAGGGAGGAAGCCCTCATAACTAGCATTTTCACAATCACCTCATTTCATTGTCACAAGGACACGGTATGATGGATTCTATCCTCCACGTTTTTCAGATGGAAAAACTGAGGTTAGCAAAACCCTCCAACCACCGCGGTGTTACATGACAAAGTCTGGATTCGAGCCCCAGCCCAAGAAACTCCAATGCTGGTGCCCGCCCCCATCCCAGTGCAGTCAGGTAGACCCCAGACAAAGCTGCTTCACTTTGTCAGAACATTTGCCTCCCTTTCCCATCTGCAACAGACTCTTCTCCTGCACTTTCCGCAAAGAGCATTTGTACCCACATCTCACACCTCTCCCCAGCCCTTCCCTGAAATCTGGAGTTTTGTGGGAGCGCGCCTGCTAAGCCTCCTGCAAACACTGCAGGGATGCAAGCACTGTTTGGATTCCAAGGGGCCAGATTGGACCCGAGGCGCTGGAGCGGGCTACGCCTGCCACAAGCACGCCGCGTCTTCACCCGCTTGACGGCCTCATCTGGTCATCTGGAACATTTGCAGTCTCAGAGGAGGCAACTCTCACAGCCGTGAGCCAGGGTTTCCCTTTCTGCCCTCTCCGCAGGCCAGAAGCAGTTACCTAGAGCAAGAAGTCTCGGGATGGTGGCCCACTGCCAAACAGTAGAGTCTCCTTTGCAAGGCTGAGACCCTCTTCACGAGCAGGCCCCTGGGCTCTTCCCCCTTCTGTTCCAGTCCACCCACAGGTGGGCTCTGGTCACATGGAGGACCAAGAATGTCCCTGTCCCAGGAAGTTGGCATGAATGTGATGCCAGATTCCTGGCGGTGCCATTTCCTCCACCTAGAACTGACTTCAGTCTGTGTTTCCCTGTGGACATCTCACCCTCCAAGATCCATCACACAGTGACCCTCTGTTGAGCTTTAATGGATCACTTTTGAATGTGATGAGAACACAGCACCTCGTACGAGCCTGTAGTCATCAGTCACTCAGCACATCCGTATGTGTCTCCTCCTGTGTACCAGGTGCCATGCTTGGCCATGGGATACAGCAATGGGCCCAAGGAACCACGCAGCTTCCTTCCCAGGATGGACGTCTGGTGCATAAATTGCCCCATCGCATGAGGCTCCTCCAATGTACTGTTTGTGCCTCCAGCAAGAACCCCGACGTCCCAGCTTTGTTTCTCCAGGACAAAGCATGGCACCCAGCGCTTGGTAGACATCCCGTCATTGTCTTTATGTTCCACTGGGGAAGACACAGGTCAGAACTTGTCAGGAAGCCACATTGCCTGGATCTGCCACAGACGACCTGTGTGATCTCAGACTGAAACCAGTTCCCATTCCCAGGCAGGCTCCTTGTTGAGACTGAGAGCCGGGGAGGAGATTCCCTTGGGAGCTATGTAAGCAACACGCTTCAAAAGAACTATATAAGCCACAGGATATTTTTCAAAGGAGTGGGGGGAATATTAAAAGCTTGGGCAGATCCTAACTGGATTTGGACCCAGAGTTACCAGGAACTCCCGAAGCCTCAGCCAGCTCCTTCTGATCCTAAGCCCTGCTGATGATAGCCCATCTGCAGATCAATCCCATTGATCTTGCTCTGTAATAAAGCCACTTCCCGACAGACCACAGCTCGGAGGTGTTTGCTGGGGCTTCCTGCCATTCTGTGTGGCTGTGCCTTTGCCTTTATGCAGAGACTAAGGGTGCATGAGGCATGTCTTGGTCGTAATGCTTTGACCCTTTCTGTGTTGGTGGTGTGACAATGATGTTTCTTCCTGCCACAGAATAGTTATACACAGGGCCTGAAGAAAACCCTGAAATCTCACCAGTCCTTCCCCCAGGGTATACCAGTTATCTCATGAAGGAGTTGAGACAAGGGCAGTTTGGTGGACACTGAACAGGATGCTAGAACGCCTTACCGTCTTTTCTCCTCACCCAGAAAGGTCAATGGATTGTGACCTCAAGATGGTGAATGAGTATGGAAAACCTTCCCAGGGTGGGAGAAGAGAAATGCCCACATGGGGAGGAGTGGCTAGACCACACAGAATGAAACCTGACCACCAAGAGACTTCTCTCCAGCTCTGGCTGCCAACTCCACACTAGCCTCAGGGGGCACTGTCTCCCCCTGTAAACTCCAGGGCGGAGTACGGACACAGGACCCTCCCCTTAATTCTCCTGTGGCACAGCTGAACTAGACAGAGCTGGAGCCTTCACCTCAGATTGAAGACTTAGGGAAAGTAAAGGGAAATAAACTTGGAGGATCCCATAAACACTGACTCAGAAAATGTGACTTGCTCTCTGGACTGGTTTCGGCCATCTCCATTCGAGCTCTGGGTTCGCCTCCGTGAGGTGCCTGTGCAGTCACACCACCCAGGAGCCCACAGCCCGGAGTGTGCCCTCTCGGATGCCCCAAGACGGGAGGATCAGTCTCAGGAAAGGCATGAGTTCCCTTCCCTGCACCGTCAAAGGCTCACTCAGGGAGGTCCGGATTTCTCTCTGAGGGACAGAAACACCCTCTGGGAGTCTGTCTCCTCAAGGATGGACCTCAGTCCTACTTAGCAGCCTCATCAAGATGGTCAGATGAAAACCCAGCCCAGTAAGGCCAGCATCCTCCTTCCTGACCAGTGGTAGATTCATGTGGTTTCAGAAGAGTTGTGTTTTGCAGTTGTGCACACCCAGTGGCTTACTGGACATTTTCCCCAGCTCCTCAAACTCAGTTCATGATCACCCTCTTCCCGGACCCCAAACTTGCCCCTCCTCTAGCATTCCCCATCACCAGCAGCACCAGACACCGAGCAGCCAAGCATGTACGCTGTTTTCGACCTTTGCTCCCATTTGTACTTGCCTCCCTCTCTTGCCAAGCCCTGGTGACATCATCCTGGCAATGTACCACCATCCTTGCTGTCCAGCTCCATGCTTTGTCCTCCACACCACTGTCACCTTGTCCCTAAACTGCTGGCACACCTTCCCAACTGCTCCCTTCTGCTCTGGGTCTCCCCCTCTCTGAGCATCTGGCTCTTGCCACACAGTTCCCTGGAAACCAGCTCAGGTCTTGCTCCTCTCCCTCCAAACCCCTAGAAGCTTCCCACTGCCATGAAATCAAAGATACCATTTTCAAGAGTTTTTACTGAGTGTTCCACAGGCGAAGTATAATGCCAAAAGGGGCTACTGGGGAAGCAAACACATCTGAGAAATCAGATTAATATGCTTGAGGTATGGTTTTTTGGTTTTTTTTTTTTTTCCAAATCTTCACCTGAGGGTAGGTTTATTGATTTTTTTTTAAGAGAGAAAGGAAGCAGAAGAAGGAAGAGAGAGAGAGAGACGGTGGCGGGGAGAGAGACAGACATCGATGTGAGGGAAAACCTCTATCAGTTGCCCCCGACACGTACCCCAGCCGGAGATAGAACCCACAACCTTGTGGTGTACGGGATGATTCTCCAACCAGCCGAGCCACCGGGCCAGGGCTCAAGGTTTTTGTTGTTTCAGCCGCAGGCCCTCTCGGTGACTTCGACAAGATAGCAACAAGGAAGCACTCGGAAGTTCTGCGTGTGCGCTGTATGAGGCGGCATCTCAGAAATCATTTTAGCAAACACTATTCCAGCAGTATCCGCGGTGCCCATGCCGTGGGAAAACTGTGTGTGAAAGTCCGGGGTGTGTGTGAGCACAGAGCCATACCCTGGCCCTCAATGTGCTCCCTAACCCAGCTCCGCTGGCGTTGCCTTCTTCGGTCTCGGCCACGAGCACAGCCTCGTTTACTGAACTTTTAACTCTACAATAAACGGAGGAGCAATCATGCAACTATAAAATAAATGCGTGACTTTTTATAAAGTTCAACAAGAGTCTTCGTAGAGAATAAACAATCTCTTTTCCTTCAAACCAGGGCTTTCGGACAACATTCACACCCGTTACCATGCTGGCTCGCTCACTCGCTCGCTCACTCGCTCAGCTTCAAGACACACATTCCTTTTTGTTTCTCTCCATGGACTTTCCTTTTTCACACACACTAGTTACACACTGCACACGTTATCCTACAGCTCCTTTTTATTTCGGGACTGTGTTTTCCTGGATATGCTTCCCGACTAATGCACACTGACCTTTCTTAAGCGTTAAGCAGCCCCACAATGTGCTGCTGTGCCGACACACCCGAGTACCGCAGTGCACTTGGTCACCCGTTCAGTCAGTCATCCTGACGTCGGGATGGCGGACGGCATGCGTTCCAGTCATCTCCAGGGGCCTCTTTTTCTTTTTTGTTTGGTGAAGGCATGCAATGCTACTATAAACATTTCTAACAAAATCTCTTTATTATATTTTTGAAGGATATTATCCCAAGTGTTGACTAAGCCAATTTGCAACAGAAACTCATATATTTCCACTCAGTACCTCTCAGGTGAGGTGAAAATCTACTGAGGTGGTCAAGGATAGATGCCCCCTGCCCTGGCCGGCACCCGTCATTCTAAACTCATGATAAAGTGACTTTCTGCCCCTTCAGAGCCAACTCTTCAGGTGCCTCTCTGGACACAACAGGCAGAGGGGAAGCCTTTGGGCCCACAGTGAGCGCTGGTCCCCAGCTGTCCCCGTCCTGCCTTTACTCACACTCCAACACGGTCCCTCCTGAGCTGGGTCCCAGTGGCACCTTCATTCAGAGAAAAGCTGAAGATACCACTGCATGACAGCAGCAGGGGAAGGAGGGAGGTGGTGCACAGAGAGGACTCAGACTGCAGAGACCCCAAAGGCTTATGATGAGGACTCGGCAGAAAGCAGAGTAGACATGAGAAGAGGGGTCCCCCCCCTCTCTCTCCCTACAGTCCCCCACACAAGCAGACTCTGCCCAGAGACTGCTCCCGGTGGACCCCAGGCACAGAGTCAGTGCTGGGAGACACCACCCTTCCATCCCCACCTCCTTGCCAGCTCTTCCCTTCGAATCCCATCCTGATGGGCAAGTTGCAGGGACCCTACAAATGGAACTTTATCGACACCAGCAACACCAAGAGGGTGCCCGCACAGCACCAGGGCCCAAACCACCAGGCTCAAAGCCTACTCAACTTCTCAGCAGTGGTGTGTTCTGACAGGCTACACATTCTGTTCTTTGGCCTCAGTTTTGTCAGCCATAAAGCAGAAATAGTAACAACTGATAAAGAAGTGAAGATTTAATAAGTAGAATTTATTTCCCTTCAAATCAGTGCCCAGATACAGATGCATCGCATGTACAAAGTGCTTTCAACAAGGGCCCACAGAAATCTCCCAGAAGCCTCAGCTTCTGCTATTGGCCACAGAGCCAGCCTCAGGCCAGGCGTCCCCACAGCACTCCAGCCTGAGACGTGATGGGCACTCTGTTCCCTGCCTGCAGCACAAAGCCAGACCCCTGCACCTTCACCCTCCTCTCAGCCCGACCTCTCCCCAGTCCAATACCTGAGAGCCCTCATCCTTCCCTCCTTCTGAAGCTCAGCTCAAATGTGCCCCCATGATAAAGCCTGGCAGACTCTCACCTCTCCTCCAAGACCCCCGGAGCGCGCTCTCTCTCCCCACCTTGTTTCGGAGCACCACCCCCCTTTCTAATCCCCCTCTGCCCTGCACTGCAGTCACGACACCCTGGACTTTCTCCCATTCGAACTGCAAATTCCTTGACAGTGTGTTTGAAATTCCTTCATTTCCTTCACTGGCTGCCACAGTGATTGACATGCAGTGATGCTAAACACATATTGGCCAAGTGAGCCATGCCATCTCAAGAACCATTTGCCATGACAATGTCCCCGCCCACCTCTGAATTCCATCCCATTGCTGCAAGAAAACTGAGGCCTTCTCTCAGGAGGCAGGCTTGTCGCACCATGGGGCCCAGCACGGTGCGGAGGTAAGCGGGATGGCCGTGCCAACACAGGGTCTTCGAAGCTCAGGCTGGGCAGTAGGGGGAACATGGAAATGGATCCTGCTGGCTCCCAGGGCGTCAGAAGCCAGAGCCCGCCCACCTGTGGTCACGTGCCCACACCCCTCACCAGCTCATCACCTGTCTCACAGTTCAAGTTTTTAATTTGAAGTGCAGTGTCTGACCCAACTGAAATGGAATCCAGGGACGGTCGAATCCTATTAAGTCACCAGACCATAAAGCAGAAAGGTGTAAAGTTGACAAATTGCTTCTCCCAGTGGCAGCAGCTGGGAGGCACACAGCAAGGCCAGGCTCGGACCCAGGAACAGTCCAATAGAAATGCCCTCCTTGGACCCAGGGGCTGGGTCCCAACGTGCAGCGTCCTTTCCCAGGCAAGGAGGGTTAACTGTTTAACAAGTTTGTGTTTAACACGTTTCTTTGTATTTTATTTTCCAGTGCAAACAGAACCTGGGTATACCAGGTCATGCCAGCCTGCAGGATAACACATCCACAGTAGCCCTTTAAAAAGAATTTCTGCTGGTCATGCACTAAGCTAAAATTGCACAGGTCCCAGAATCCTGCCCTTTCCCTCGCAGATAGGCCTGGGAGGGGCTGAGGGTGTCAATCATGTGTCTCTGGAAATAGGTCTCTTGGCTCCACTGGAGTAAACACTACACTCCCTTATTTATACTGTCAGCCAAGGAGATTGTGTCCAGGAGAGGAGCTTGGAGAGGGAGGAAAATACTCTGGACATTTTGTCTAGGTTAGTCCGCACGATTCTCCCTAAAACCATGCCATGTCAGTATTATGGTCCTCATTGTGAAAATGAGCAGAGAGAGGCACAGCAAGGATAATTACTTATCCAAGGTCACATAGCTAGTACAAGGTCAAGTTGGAATATAAGGTTTAGTGCCCCTGATTAAAGATATCTTTCAGCCCATCACAGGACACGCTACCTCCTTGCTGCCTCCAAGGCCCCTACTCTAGTCCACGATGGCCTCGCTGAAACCTGAAAGGAGCATTCTCCATCTAGCGTGAACATGACTTGTCCTCACAATGCAATCACCCGTTCCATTCTGCAACCTTTCAGTGGCCTTGACAGCTTATCAGAAATACACTGCTAACGAGTTTGGAGAACAGAGCTATGCTCTGGTGCCTGGTTGCAGTGTTCCTCCGGAGCACCTGCCCCCTACACCCAGACAGTCCTTGCTCTTAGCGGCAGCACTCAGCTGATTGCCCAACCCCTTCCCCTCTCAGCTCCTCAACATGACCCCAGTTCTCCTCTCAGACCCCTCGGTGTGATGAGCTATGGGGGAAAGCTCTGTTCTATGAATGAGAAGTATTACTGCTCAAAGAAAACTCTGAAATGAGGCTCATACACCATAGCTCAGGGACACGTCTTCCTTCTATTGAAGCACACTAGAGAGCCTCTCTCTGTGAGTCTTGGTTTCCTCATCTGTCAAAGGAATACAAACCACGCCTTCCTCCTTGTGATGCTCTGTACATAAAATGTGGGTCCTGCCTTAGGCATAGAAAGTGCTTATAGAGTAGTAACTACAACAGAGTGAAAGCTCAGTACACGTTATCCCCATCATCCTCCTCATCAGCCGGTCTGTCTGGTCCCAGGTCACCAGCATGGGTAGGGCCAGCAAGCATCACCTCCTGCTACAGTGGAAGGTAAAGGGCTGACTGAGGATGAGGGGCTTACACAGAACAGAGTACCCCTGGGCTCTCCACGTATCAATGAGAAGCTGTGATTTCCTTCCTATCCGGACCCAAGAAAGGACCCAGCATCAGCAGCTCTCTCAAGAGCCCTACCTTCTGACTAAAAGCCATTCACATTGAAGGAGACTAAGGGGCCCAACTCCATTCCTCTGGGGTTCAAATATTCCCAGGGAATCCACACTCCGCACTCACAGACGACCCATCTCTCTGGCCCTCCAGACAATGGAATTCATTGGGAAAATATTTTTCCTCAAAGGAAACAGAGACAGAATGCAGGTCACTGCTCTACAGACCACACCTTTGGCCCTTCCTACCTCGTCGATGGAAGTTAGTTATTATCATTGGGAATTGCATTCATTCTTTTATTCGTACTCATTAACTGGTTATTTAAATAGATGACTTAACTCTACCCAGGAGCTTCCAAATTCTGAGTTCTTTCAGGACCATATCTTAATTTTTAAAGTATAGATTTCATAACAAAGAATACTCTATTATAAGACTAATAGGTATTTTGGATGAAAGCTGATTTTTCTATATTTTCAGCTGCATTCTTTGCATTCCCTTATGCAATAAAATTTACCAAAGACATATTCTACACCAGGCGCTTTGTTAGGTGTCAGGGATACAGACATCTGTACAAATAAATCCAGTGCAGATCCCGGAACTGCGACAGCAGTGTTTGTGGGGAACACTGGAAGCGTGGATCAGGGTGAGCTCCGTTCCTCTGGAAGGCAGAGGAGCCTGAAGCCATTCTACTCTTAGAAAATGCCTTCCTCCTTCAAGCTGGGGCTCAAAATTCACCTCCTCAGGGGAGCCTTTCCAGTGAACAAGTTAACGTTCCAGAAGAGCCTAGTGAATGCTGAATGCTGAAAGCAGGGCCACTGGGTTTCACACAAAATTTCCCCTTCTAGGTTTTGGGACAGATCACAGTGACATTAGCCATTCCATTCTGGGAAGTTTGATCTGGGAAGGAACTAGCTTTGGAATCTGGAAAGCCAAGCAAATATAGATGTTTTCCATCCCTGAGAAAGAGGAGGGCTCTAGGAAACTCTTCAGCAGCCTA
The DNA here is from genome assembly GCA_004024845.1 of Tonatia bakeri. Taxonomy (NCBI): domain Eukaryota; kingdom Metazoa; phylum Chordata; class Mammalia; order Chiroptera; family Phyllostomidae; genus Tonatia; species Tonatia bakeri. The sequence continues at coordinate 50,164 of PVIA01007970.1, forward strand.
AAGAATGTGAATGGGCACCTTCTGAACCCCAGACCACTCTCCAATGCACCCCAACTTCCACTGTGGGAGTCTCCATTGTGTATGTGGGAGGGGGCTGGGCAGTGGGGTTCTTCGCAGGGTAAAGCTCAGGAAAGGCACCTGGTTTGTAATCTATGAAGTCGATTATTACATTCAGCTCATGACTGGATATGAGAATAATTAGCAATCAGTTCACTCGAGGGGCTGCTTTTCTTCAGAGAGTTGTTTCCTATTAGGGCTCACTTAGTGCCAGAAGGCAGCGAGAACACCCCCTTCTCACCTACACTGTTCCCATGACTGTACAGCACAAGAATTCAGAGAGAGGGGGGAAGGCACTGATCTTTGCTGAGTCTCATTTTCAACATTCCTAACTGGGTTTCAGGAGACGTGACTAAGTTCATTCAGTGTTTTCTCTACTAAATGTAAAAGGAGAGAGTCAGGAGTCATGTCCACGTTTCAGCTTCTCTCATGATGAATCTAAAGAACAGTACTTCATATGGGCAAGTCCAGTGCTTGTTTGTAAAGTCATGAAGTCTCCTTACACCGGTGAGGCGGTGGCTCCGAGAGTTAGGTGTCCGGTCAAAGCCTGTATCCTGAGATCCAGCTGTCACTGAGCAGCCCGGAGTACCAAGCCCAAGCTTGTCATCTCTCCCCTCCCTGGCTCTTCCCCGTCCCCACTGTATGTCTTCCCATATGGGTGAAAGATGCCGCCCAGCCACTCACTCCGGAAACCTGAGCGCCACCTCTCATGTTCTCCCCTTCAGCTGCACATCTCATTGAGTCTATCTCCTTAAAACCCATACTATCCACCACCTTTTCCACCCCTGCTATGGCATGCTGTGCCTCCTCATCACTCGTGCACGAATTCCTTCACTATCTCCTAAGGATTCTCCCACCACAGGCTTGACCTGCTCCCCAAGCTAGCCCCAGTGCCATAGTAATCTTTCTCCAAAGTGAATCTCGTTAAATCACTACATTCTTTCCAAAACTGCTCATTTCTCTTTAGGGAAAATTCCAAGCTACTCCCTGAGGAGCCCTCCTTAACGTGTATCTGGTCCGACTCTCACCTGCCCCGCCCCTACACTCACTCCATTCACTGCCCTGCAAAAGCATTTGTAGCCCTTCATCGTCAGCTTTCTTTTACTACTTTGACTTAGTTAGAGAATCACTAACTTTAGCAAGGGGAAGTATTATAATTACTAACACCCTTGTCTTTATTTGTGTGTGAGTATATTAGGAATTACAACATCATGAAGGAGTTAATTCATTCTCATTCACCGCTCTTTCTGGTCACGCCCTTAACTACCCTCTGTCCCGTCTCTGACACCTGCAGGACTGACGGAGGCTCTGCCGGTCAGTTCTGCTCCCCTGACGGGAATGAATGGTGGTTTGGGGGCGTGCACCCCAGCTCCATTTTACCAACTGCCACCTTATGCCTTTGATAAACATATCTGAGCACGGATTATTCTGAACAATTTTAGAATAATCAGCGTCTATATTCTCCCCAGAACAAGAATCTCAGCATGCTTTAAGTTCCACCTGCCTCCTTCATATATCCCCAGCACATTGCCTTTGGAATCAGTGGAAATATTTTAGTTAGAAAATTAATTTCTAAAAATCAATACATTTAAATTTAAGAACGAGGTCTGTTTTCTGGTTTGTTCTCTCATAATGGTGTATGTTATTCTACTTTGTCCTTGGATTTATTTTTCTATTTGCTTGTAATTCTTTTCAAGGGAACTGTGCATGGCAAATTTTCCAAATCTTTGCATATCGGAAAATTTATTGATTTTCATCCTCAAACTTAAATTAAACTTCATTGGTTACAGCAATCAGATTCAAAGCTAACTGTCTTCCTGAGATTAGAAAATATTGTTTCATTACCTGCTGCCTTCATTGCTGCTGCTGAGGAGCCTGGTGTCGACCTGACTCACATTCCTTCCTAGCTAATCAGTCCACCCACCCACCGCACCTCAAGCTTTCAAAATTTCCTTTAATGACTAAAATTTCACCATAGAGTGTCTTGTATGGGTTTAATTCTCATTTATTTATTCTGCTTGATATCTAAGAACACCGTGTGATCTAGGAACTTATTGGATTCTTAAATCCAATGAAATCGCCTTCTACTGTGTGTTTGAATTACTGTTGGGTTCACTCTGCTACCCAACCCCCGTGCTGTTGCTTCTGCATTCGTACTCTAGCTTTCAATATCTCGGATCTCTAGATATTCTGTCTGGGATTGTGAAGAGCTACCAAACTAAGCTCTCAAAGGTGTTCTCTTGACGTGGAAAAATTGTGCTGAACTGAGCTGTTATCTGGGTTTAGTAGATTTAAAACAAATGTGCCCAATTTAATAAACCTTGTTTTCACTATGGAAGTTTCTGAAGGCTGGGGCAATTCAGGATTGAAATCCTCAGAGGAACGAAGGAAAGGAGAGGATATCACAACTCTGGATGAATGTCTGACTGTGTTCTGCGGTGCTCTTCCAAAGACTCCTCCCTAGTCACACCCTTGAGGTCAAGGCGCCCTGGCCCTACGAGTACAAACTCCTGAGGAAAGTGAATGACTTCAACATACCCTAACGACAACAACGTGCCCATAGCGACTTCAGTGCACACACACTGCGTGTACCTAACAGTCGAACAGGTACCTCCCAGGGACACGTGATGCACATGAACCAGGGAGAGCACAAATAAGTCCTCCCTCTGTGGGTTCTGTGACCTTGGGGACTTTACGTTCTCCACTAAACTGTTGTTACCCTGGGGTTTGCCTTTCATGCCTAGTCTCACCGTGAAGAAACATCTCTGGTGAATGACTTTGAACTCCTTGAAAATGCAATGAGCTCCAAATAACAAAAGCAATGTGTTAGGAGATGTTGTTATTAACTCCCTAGCCATCCTTCAGGGTGTCAAAATCACCCTCCCAAGGAGCAGGGAGTCTAATGTGGGTACAAACTCCCTGGGTCTTGACCTTCAACTGCAGGGTTTTCATTGACCCCAGAAGAACCATCTGCAAGATCTTGTCACAATGTTCCCCCTAAACCATCTGGAACTCCAGGGACTCCACGGGTCGGGTGGAGAGATTGTGTCAGATCATTAGCACCCTATCCTCGAGGGCCCTCTGCAAGGTGGGCATCTCAATATTTGCCCAAGTCTCTTATTGAGTCCCTCAGCTATCAAGGATGTGCATTCTGCAAAGTTTACTTTGAAAAAAAAATGCGTTAATGGCTCTGCTCAAGGCATTACCCCTCTTTTGACAAAAGAGGGGAAAGTGAAATCAGCTCTGACAGCCATAGCTTCCTAACATAAAAGGGAAAGAAACCAGTATTAATTTAGAGAATCTCATGTTTATCAGTTGGCTTCACTCTCATGCGCGCGCGCACACACACACACACACACACACAGAGATACACAATTGACCTGTGAACAACGTGGACATTAGGGGCACCCGTCCCCACACAGTCAAAAACCTGCATGTCATTTCTGATACCCCAAAAACTTAAGTTTTCCCTCAATATCTGTGGGGATTGGTTCCAGGAGCCCCTGTGGACACCAAAATCCAAAGATGCTCAAGTCTGCCATGTAAATGGCATAGACCACGCATATGGTCAGCCCTCCACCTCCAAGGACTCTCAACTACAGTCGAAAACAGCACAGGTGTGTGCTGACAAAGAATCCCATAAAAATGGACCCACACAGCTCAATTCCATGTTGTTCAAGGGTCAACGGCAACAGACACAGAGACAGATGCAGACATAGACACAGGCACATACTTTCTCAAGGTCATCTTTGAGTTAGTGCAGGTATTTCCCCACCCAATGTGCAAATTGAGGCACAGAGTAATACAAACCTAAAATCCCTGTCTTTATCCTCAGCTCTCAACCAGGTAATAATGTATTCTCTGTTGTTATTTTTCCCATTCGATGGTCAGGTACTGTATCAGTTTTATTCATCCCAGTAGCCCACTGTCTAGCAGAGTCTGGCACACAGTAGGTGGTCAATGACACTCAGCCTCCTGTCTATTAAGCCTGCCATTCTTTATTATAGCCTATATCATTGCTAGCTCTTCATTAGTCAATAAAATTGCATTGAGGGTGTATGTGCCAGACCTTCTGTTAGGCAGAGCAACGCGGGAATGAATGAAACAGAAATCATTTTGGACCATCTAATGGGATAAATAATAACTAAGAATACTATTACCTAGTAGGGCCAAAGAAGAATGGGAACAGTTATTGTGAAGGAGATGAACTCAGACGGGAGAAAAGGGTAAGGGGGGGGAGAAGGGGATGTCCAGCTCTCTGTTAGAGATCAGTGTCAGGGAAATCCCTCTCTCCGGAGGTCATCATAAGCTATTGCCACACCCACACACCTCAAACTCTCTGGTCAAGATTTTGTTGCCTTTGGAACACATACATTAGACACTGTTTTTCCTAGGGTCTAGGGTTGCCCAGACTTAGCAAATTAAAATACAGGATTGCCAGTTAAACTTTAACTTCAGATAAACAATAATTTTTTAAGTATAAGTATTTCTCAAATATTACATGGGACATACTTATACTAAAATATTTTTCTTTGTAAATCCAAAACTAAAAATTAACTAGGTGCCTTGGATTTTATCTGTCACACTTGTTAGAGAATCATTGAATAATTTTAAAGTTAAATAGAATAAAATGTATGGTAGATTTTACTGAAATAGAGGTTGGAGATCTAAGTTTGGGTGTTAACCATATATATAAATTCTTGAGAAGAGTTCATTTTCAGAGAAGAAAGCAGAGTCTGCCAACCTTTTCATCTGTTAGGTTAATTCAGCCCATGATGATGACAGAACACCAAGTCTGGTGCACAAAACCCCCCCATATCAACTATGGTGGTTTAATTATTTTCATTATTGCTAGCAGTGTGCTCATTACTCCCTTATGCTAATATCTAATGAAACTTAGTATTTTTTCAGGCACTGTATTGGGGTCTTCACATACATGACCTCTCTCAATCCTTCCAGCACCCTTATGAGAAAACTGCTGTTATCCTGAGACTATGGATGATGAAACTGGGGCTCAGTGGTCCAGTATCTTGGCCGAGACAGAAGAATCCAGGTTTTGACCCAACTCCCCGATTCTAAGCCCTGTGGCTTCTCTGTCACAACGAGTACAAATGTGGGATGTTTGGGTTTTAATTCAAAACCTCACCATAACGAATGGAAAATGAATTCGAGATAGCTGGTTCTAATTAAGCAGTGTTAAATATATATACTGTACTTTTTTAGTACGACTTTTTTTTGCTGTGCATGGTTACTTGTGACAGGTCACCCACCGATCTTCTTTGCAGACATAAATAACTCCCAGCTTAAGGGAGGAGGCGTGGAAGGCCGCAGAAAGAACAAAGGAACTTTGGTATAAAAATGCCACGCGTGCCAGGATACACAGGAGTGAAACACAGACAACAGTGAATCTCAGACCATAAACTCTGCTCTGCTGACCAAGACGAAGAACAGGGCAGATGGAGGGAGTGACAGGCTGTCTCTGACCAACACCATCGCTCTCGACAGCGGGGGCCAGGCACCAGCCCGAGGTGGAACAAACTCACACCCTCTGGGACACCCCTAAGCTCTTTGTCCTCCAGTGTAGTGTTGGTCCACCAGCCAAACATTAAGAGACCTTAATGGGGACTGACGAAGTCTGTGAAGTCCCAGGTTGTTCATCCAGGATCAGAAAGTCTCCAGAGAGAAAGTATTGCCCACTGTGGGGGAACAGAGCTGCAAAAGCCTGCAAGGCCATTCTTCTAAGTATGGAAAATAAAAATACCAGCAAAACCTCCATCCCCATTGCACAATGTCTGTTGGGGACCGTCCTGCCTGGTCTCAGGAAGCTGTAACCCTCTGTGACTTAGACTGAGTGAAAAACCTCCAGACCAGGAGCCACTAAGGAGAAAAAACTTATTTCCCTGGCATGAACACTGCCTATTCTGTGCCTGGCCTTCGCTTGATCAGTTAGCCAATGACGGATAACAATTCTCTAGGAAAGAGAATGAAACTAAGACAGTCATGATCACGTGGAGGCCTCAGGGAAAAGATTTATGGGGTTGTGGAAATGAAGGGGTGATCGACATCAACCCCTGCCCCCTCGGCTTTGTCAAAGCCTGAGTCTTTGTTCTTAGATGTGAGAAATCCAAGTCTCCTGGCTTCCTCTGTCTCCTGCCCAACTCAGGCCTGCGGATATAGCTAAAGGGTGCAGCCCAAACCAGAGATGGCGGACCCCCGGGGTAATCAGGCCTGGGACATAGAATATGCAAGATCCTGTAAGATCTGTTTGCTGGAGGATGCTATTAGATTAGAATTTAAAGGCACAGACAGGAAACCTTTGGAACCTGTAGTCCTTTCATATGATAAAACTCCAATCTCTGCCCAGAATCACAGCAGGAGTTCTGTCAGCATCTTTGTAAGTCACCTATTCACCTTTGATCCTTTCTACCAGACTGTGAATCCACAAATTGAGTCAGCTTTCTTAATAAAAACTTACTTGGGTAGGGAGACAGCGCGCCCTCCAGGAGAGAGGGTGGCCATGGCACTCTCCACTAGAGAGAGTGGCCATGCTGTTTCTATTCCCCCCCCAGGACCTGGTTGTCTCTGTGTATGTTTTTCTTGTGTTTCGATGAGCATCCGCAGCAGGGATGCATACTGCTGGCCGGTATCCGCTACAGATGTCCAGAGACCCCTGTAGTGTATGTATGATATCCTCATCATGCTCGTGTTGCTGCCGAGGTCCCAGAAGACCGCAGAGGTTGGTGGTGCTCCTCTCTCCGCGTGCAGAGTTGGAGAGAGGCACATGCAGAGAGCGCACTGGAGGAGCTGGACTGCGTGCTCTCCTTTCGCAGCCCATTCAGCATCCTCAACGCACATTCTCCTGGGTCTGACTGCCTGTGTTCTCTCCCCTCTCTCAGGCAAACCCACCTGAGGCCAGTTTCTCGGCTGATGTGCCAAAGCGCATACTCCCTTTTCTATTCAAAGGTGTCATTCCGAATATTAACTCCTCCAGCGTCATCAGTTACGCCTTTGCTGATCATCCTCATGAGCACATAAATGCATGCCGCCTTACAGAACATCACTCATACGTACACATGCAGAGTGAGAGAGAGAGAGACCTTCCTTCACCCTGCATCATTCCAATTCCATCCCATTTCTCTACACCTTTACATAAAAAAGATGGATTGCTAAATGGATATAGGATTGGATAGACAGAGAGACATGAGAAGGCAAATCTGTTAAAAGTTCACTATAGAATCTTGGTGGAGGGTATCCAATGCACACATCTTTCACCCTTTCTGCATATTTGAACATTTTTAAAGTAAAACGTTAGAAAAAAAGCTATCTATTTTCTTTCAACTCCTTTCACCGTGTTCTATCCCAAAACCACTCTAATGAGGTTTTCGTCACCGAAAAGGGGGTGCCCTCCCTGTCACGGTCACCACAGGCCTTCTCACTGCTAAGTGCAATGGGCATTCCCAGTCCTCTTACTGGATCTGTTGGTGACATACGACTCCCCCCTTCTTCCAGCACTCTCTCCTCGTTTCTCTCCTGGGTCACTGGCTTCTTTCTCAGTCTCTCCATCTGTTTTTTCTCTCCTCCCCAATATCTAAACAGTAGTGAGCCACAGAACTCATTCCTTAGGCTTCTTTTCTATTCGCACTCCCATGTTGAGTTACCTAGTCTCATGGCTTCAAATGATAGTCACTGCAGATGACTTCCACAAAGTATGTCTCCTTAGCCCAGCCCCAGCCCCTAAACTGTGGACTCCTATACCCAACTGCCTACTCTGTATTTCTACTTAGAGGTCTAGTAGATACCTCGATCTTAAAATGCTCCAAGTCAAGCTCCTGGTTTTATACCAACACCCCAGTCTCACCCAAATCTGCTTACCACTGTTAGCAAGCCCAACCTAGTAAACTGAAGAATGAGGGAAGCCTTACGAGAAAACCAAAGAATCCCCATTGACATTCTTCCAAGTGTGAGACCATCGAGGGAGGCCATCCCAGCTCGGCCAGTCACCAGCCAACAAGACAGCTAATGGGACAGGTATGTGTGGGCTCAGGAGAGACCAGCCAACCCAAAGAACTGTGAAACCAATAAAAGGTTGATTCTTTTTTTTCGCCATTAAGATTTGGGATGGTTTGTTCTCGATGATAAGTTCCAGAATACTTAAAGTGTTCTAGAAAGTATGTGTGATTTTAAGCAGAAAGAGTCTCTTGAAGAAAGACAATTACCTAATTCGTTAAAGGCAGGAAATGGGAGCTGGTTTTGTCATTTGTCCTTACTCCTTTGGACGTGGTCCCTTAAAGTGCCTGGCTTTCCTTGCTTGAGAAAGTTTTCAGGGTAGCACAGCCTTTCCAACTGCCTGTGAGATTGTTGGGCAAAGCTGTCTGCACAGTCTCTCTCGGCTGTTCTGACACCTCGGCTGATACACACCCTTCTCACTGAAGACAAGAGACCTGTCTCTACAGGTCTACAGAAATGTGTCCTCTGTTTCTTTTTACTTTAATTTCAGGTGATAGCTCCTGAGTTTAAATCTGATGGGTGTGGTTTATGTGGTTAACACACCTCTGTTTTGTATCAGTGAGCTTTTTAGATTGAATCAAAGTATGCTGAATTATTAAAAACTTAATTTTTGAGTCTGGGTTGAATGAAAATAGGTTTCCAGAATTTATTCCATTTCTCCAATTCTTCCACAAACTTTATTAGAAAGCCCTTCAGATCTACCAGTTTAGGACTTGGTCTGTTAGAAGTGGCCCAAGGACTCAGTAACTACATAGACCCCCAGCACTGACCCAGAGCAGTTATACTTGACTTAAGAAAATATTACTAACAAATCAGCAGTCTGGTCAGATCACTAAAATAACATAAAAGATTCTGAAGGGCCTAGTAGAACTCTAAAGATAATTATTTCCACTTACTTTTCCTCCTCTCATTTGCTTGCCTCCCTCCCGCAACATGCCGATCACGTGTGGGCAGCCAGGCCCGTGAGACCCCCGGTGAGTTCCTCCCACCTAGCTGTGTCCACATTATTTGAGTCTATGCCGCTACACCTCACTGTATTATATGCAATTGCTCTTAATGTAGGGCAAGGCCATTGCCAGTTTACCAGCCATCTGCCCTCTTGGACCTTGAGTCACACGCTGAGTCCTGTCTACATCCTCGTGCCTTGTACCGGGCACAATGCTCGTGCTCCAAACAGGTTTATGGGCTAACTGAGGTAAACAGCTTCACGTCTCATTATCAAGCACAGAATCCTCTCCGAGAACCCTGCGGAAAAGTATGCCAGTGTTGGTTACCACCATCGCCCTCATCATCGCCAACCCATTTACGTCGCTGAGTCCCCTGGATTTCATCTGTTTTCCCAATCTGTAGTATACAGTAAGCAGTGGGAAGTTGGGGAGAAATCCAGGCTTCCTGCCTCCCAGGCAGTTCATCTGTCTTCAAAACACGATCCCCATGAGCCAGATGGAGGCCCGGACAAGTCAACACAGCAAGAATGGTCAAGAGGAGGGGTCTGCCAGAGCAGAGTTGGGCCACCGCCCCAGCGAACGGGTGGGGAGCAAGTCACCATTCAGAAAACAGTCACTCTGCCCCATCACTGTTCCCATCACTCTATGTTTCACCTCTGTTTGTACAACAGACTTTAGTTTTGCAAACAGGTTTAGATTCGTTGAAATTTTAGACAAAATGAAGAGGCAGGAACAGAGATATTCCCCGACCCCACACATGCCTCGCTTCCCCCATTATCCACACTCCCCTCCAGAGCTGAACATTTGGTAAAACTGACAACCCTATGCCGAAACACCAGAATCACCCAAAGGCCACAGTTTACATCCAGATCCAGCCTTGGTGTTGCACATGTCATGGGTTTGAAAAAATGTAAAATGGCATGTATCCATCTTTCAAGAATCACGCAGAATATTTTCACTGCCCTAAAAATCCTCTGGGCTCTGCATATTCATACTCCCCCTTCCCCACCTCCAGCAGCCACCAATCTTCCCTGTCCCACAGTTTCGTCTCTTCCAGAATGTCAGACAATTGGAATCACACAGGATGCAGCCTATTCAGACTGGCTCCTTTCATTTAATAACATGCATTTAAGTTCGCTCCACACCTTTTCATGGCTTCATAGCTCATTTCTTTTTAGCATTGAATAATGTTCCCTTGTCTGGAGGTACTAGTTTATTTATTCATTTATCTGCTGAAGGACATCTTGGTTGCTTCTAAGTTTTGGCAATTACAAAGAAAGCTTCCATAAACATCTGAGTGCAGGGTTTTGTGTGGATATAAGTTTTCAACTCCTTTGGATAAATGCCAAGGAGTGCAATTGCTAAGATTGTGTTGTATTTTTTAAAGAAAATGTCAAACTATCTTCTAAGTAGTTGTGCCCTTTTGCATGTTTTGGCCTTTTAAAATTCTCATAACAATCCTATGAGCTCAGTAATGATTGTACAGCTGGGGACCCTGAGCTGCCGTGAATCTTCCAGGCCAGCCAGCGAGTGAGGGACTGACCACTCACCACGCTTCAGCTCGCTGCCCTGGGCATTCTACATGTGTGCACATGGCTTCAGAGCTCCTCACGGCCCCACCTCCCAGTGACACAGAAAACCCATGATTCCTGTCACCACGGCCGACTTCACTGGAGGCTGGGTAAAGAGAATGCTCTTAGGTGCAGCAGGAAAACAACCAGGCAAACCAAAACAAACGAACAAAAAACAAAACGATGGCTCTTGAGGACCTAACAGCATTTCAGGACAGAATAAAGCGGAAGCGGGTATGTCTAATGAACACAAATCCGTCATTATCCAAAGCGTCTGAGCCCCAGGGAGGTTAAACAGGCTGTCCCTCTGCTCCCAGACCACACATGGCACCAGCAACACGCCCAACAGCTTGGGTGTTCCCAGAGGAAGACATCCCACAAATGCTGCACAGAGCACTCAAGTATTGACTGGGACATCCTTAGACTGAAAATATGTCCTTTACCCGAAATTCAAATCTGACTGGGAGTCCTGTACTTTTATTTCTTGCATTTGGCGATTCTACAAAGGTCTCCTTTTACAGTGAGGGAATTCTGTGGGAAGATCGGGCCTCCTGGGCCACTGGCCAGACCTGTGACCCACAGCCATGCTGACCCTTAGCAGGTGGCAGAGCCTCCAGCATGACTTGAGTCACGGTGCCCAGTCCCTCCGAGGCCCGAGCCTGTGGGTGCAGAGCAGGACTTGAGAGCCACAGGGAGGAGGGCTGGGGGTTGGGAAGGCAACCAGTCGGCCCCATCGCGGTCACTATTACAGGTTCCAAGGTTGACCCCTCTTTCCAGCCCCAGCCAAGCACACACACTGCAGAACTTAGCTACGGAGGGAGCTGGAGGCATAGAGTGAGGCCACCTCAAGTCTGCTACCACTGTGTCCCTTGGCAGCCACCACTTCAGGCCCCTCATTTCTACTGGATGGCACCTCAGAGGCCACACTGTCCCAGGAAAACCGCTCTGTGGGAGAGAGGCGCCCTGCTGCCCTGCTGAGTGAGAGGTCCAGCCCCAGATCCCACGTGCCCCCTGGGGCAAGCAGTTTCCCCTTCCATGGCCTTGATCTACTGTCCTGTAAAAGGGAGGGACCCCTTTCATGCCCCATCTTTTATTTTAGTCACCCCCTAGCTTCTCCCATTGTACACCAGCTTTGGCATTTCTTAACTCTCCTTTTTTCATTCATTTTTAAAACCGGAGTTCTAATGAGTATCAGATACACCCTGGGTGCTCTTAGGCACTGATGATCAAAGAGAAATCAGGTGTGCCCCCAACCCCCAGCTGCTACCACTGAGCTCACAGTCCAAGACAAGAGCTAAGTGCATCTGGAGTGCGGAGCTCCTCCGTGGAGTCAGAAAGGAAGTACTAGAGGGCGTCTGAGGAGGGAGGGGGCAGGCACCCCCAGTCAGGGCATCCGGGTACAGTTTAGACAGGAGGTGGCTTCTGAATGGGGTCTTCAGAGAAGAGGAGGGCTTTGCGGTTGAGGTGAGGAGCCCGGGGGTTGGGGAGCAGTGAGAGGCTCCATTCGGATGAGAGAAGACTCCATGGTGGAGACTGACGATGAAAAGACGTGGAGGGATTACTTTCACTAGCAAAGGGGATGAAGGAGCAGGATGAATCCATCAAGCTGTGTGAGCACCTCAGCGGCAATTATTTCTAATGCATCAATTCTTAAAATGCCTTTCTTGGCAACATTAATTTACTTAGGTGATATTGAAGCCTCTTTAAAAAAAAATACAGCAGCCAGCAACAAATTCCAGGTTGAGAGCAGTGCTTAAATGCAATGAGAATGTGCCACCCCACTAGGTGTGTGCCTCATTCATAACACGGGTCCCTGCAGAACGGACATTCCATGGGCAGCGGTGACCCGCCTTTCCGTCCCACGATGTTTTATAAAGTCCTCAACCCAAATGAGGCGCCTAGAAGGATGAGTGGTGGTTTTCAGCTTGAAAATCAGTGTCCAGTCCTTTCGGCTAGAAGCTGGCATCTCATTTTTTAAGGGTGGCATGCCATCACAGAGATGTATCGAAAGGTGAAAATTCAAGCACACTCTTGAACATTCTGAGTGGCACGTGAACTGGAAAAGAGCTCTCGTCAGGTCTAACAGCTCTTCTGCCTCGAAATGTGGGCGAAGGGCACACGCTTGGAGAAAACAGAGCAATGCATTCTGGGTAAACAGATACGCTCTCAGGGAAATAGGAGCAGATGGGGTTTTGTTCAGCGTCGGACCGACGCAGGCCTGCACATCTCCGACCAAGCGAGCTGGGCCAAAGCCTGGAGCCATGTGTGGATGGAGCTGGGTTTTGTTAGGAGTTTCCTTTCGAAAGGAAAACAGCCAAAGCCCCACACAACAAACGCATTAGAGGGACACTGGTTTTCAACAAGTGCCATGTATTTATCATTGTCATCCTCCTCCTCCTCAGCTCCATCTGGGAACGCATGCACTCACCCACCTTTGGTGAGCTAAGAGCTTTCCTCACACAGCCTCTCCAAAGGAGGGGCTTCATAATCTCCCCCTGGAGGTAAGGCCGCCAGGCTCCACAGCTGGAGAGGGCAGCACCTCAGTAAATCCAGGCTCCCCTGAAACCAGATGAAGCCTCTCTCCGCTGCAGTCCAGAGAGAGGGCAAACGCTTTGCTCCCAGGGAAAGGGGATGGAATTGGAACCGAGAACCTCGTGTTTCTGGCTGAGTTCAGACTGTGGCCTTTTGGTGTGCTCAGAATAGCTTCCTCTGTCAAATCTCCTGACTGGCTTTAGACTGTTAGTCAACTTTCTTTCGACAACTGGAGTCAATGGCATTTCTGCTTTCTGTTTGAAAGGGAAATTGATAACCTTTGCAATCCTTCTTTTAGAGAGAAAAGATAATACCCATTCATATTCCTGCTGTGATCCCCAGGGTTCTGCCCGTCTCTGAGCTGGCTTCCTGGCCACCTGCACCTTACGCTTTGTCAGCGACTGCTCACGGAGGTCAGGGTGAGAAACAGTCATCCAGCTGCCCACTGGGGCTGTGGACTCAGACCTGAAAGCTCTCCAGAGAGCCAGCTGGCATAGGCCATGTTTTCAATGGCCAAGGGTGAAAGAGGCAAGGGTCACTTCACCCCTTGTGACACGTATGTGACATCGCTGGGGGAGAGGGAGAAGGAGAAAGGAAGAGAGGCGTAGAGACAGAGGCTGATTGAAGGCTGAGGTTGATCGACTGCCAGGAGCTGGGGAACAGCAGCTTCAGCTCTTTTGGCATAAGTTTAAATTTGGGCAGAATCTTGACTTCTAAATAGGCTTACAGAATCTCTGTTTTTCTCTTTCCCAAGCTTCCCAAAGCACCCAGCATCCCTACAACTGTTCCTCCGCCGACCAGAAGCACTGTGGAAAAAAGGCGCTGGAACAGACAAATTGAGAGGCAACACATTTTCTTGAAACAGCAATGTGTCAGAGGCGTGGTTCGACCCCAGCCCTTGGAGAAGGCTTCCCTAAGTAAGGCGTGGCTGGAGTCTTCCTTCCCACCTGCCTGCCACAAGTGGGGGAAATGTGAAAACCCAGCACAATCTCTGGCACTCCTCACGGACCAGGAAGACCGGCCGGAGCTCCCTGAGTCAGCCCTGCGGGTGGGTGAGTCGTCGGAACCCAGCGGCTGGGAGCTTTGATGCCCTCTCCCCACTTCCCCGCCAGGTCCCTTGATCTGCTCCCACTGACATTGTGGCCGCAAACTCTGGGCAGCACTTTCCTGCTTCCCACCCAAGACCTCAGTGTCTGCACCCACCTCTTGCTCTATGCCCTTAGCATGGTTAAAAGAGAAGATTTGAAAATAAACTCAGGACCCAGAGGGAGAGAGAATTGAAAATAAACTCAGTGAATGTAAAGGCCATGAAAAGGGGCATTTTTTTTTTTTAGAATCTACTTTTAAACCTGCATGTTTATCTATCATAAACCTCCTTTAAGCAATGAGACTCACTCACTGGTTCAACGCTGGGTGCCCGGGAGCCACATGGCATGGAATGTGTCCAGCCACAGAAAGGAAGAAAGCTCGGACATAGGCTATGGCATGGATGAGCCTTGAGGGCACTGTGCTGAGTGAAATGAGCCTTTTATACAAAGACAAGTGCCGTCTGCTTCCACTGACAGGAGGTTCACAGCACAGTCGGATTTACAGACACAGGAAGGAAGCAGAGTGGTGGTCGCCAGGAGCGAGGGGAAAATGGGAGGCGGCTGTTTAATGCGGACAGAGTTTCAGTTTTGCAAGGCGAAGACAGTACTGGGGACAGGTGGTGGTGACATATCTGCAAGATGGGAGCGGACTTAGTCCCACTGAACTTCATACTCAAAATGGTTAAGAAAGCAAATTTTGTGTGATGTGTCATTTAACTCGGTGAAACATACAAGAAGCTTTAAAACCAGGGTTACAACTAACGCTGCACTCAGTGAAGAAAGCTGCGGGCTCTCCCTCCAGGACCAGGACCAGGACCAGGACCAGCACAAGGACGCCCTCCCATCGCTGTCATTCGGGTCGGCACCAAAAGTCCCAGCCTGAGCCATTAGGTGAGGACAGGGACTAAAAGGCACCCAAACTGGAAAGGAAGGAAGGAATAAAACTGTCCCTCTGCAGATGACATGAATTATATATAGAAAACCCTAAAAAACAAACCACTAAAAATACTGGTTAAACTAATAAATTCAGTAAAGGTGCAGATCACAAAATGAACACAAAATTTCGCTGCATTTCTAAATACTAGTAAATGTCAGAAAGAGAAATTGAGAAAATGATCTCATTTACAATTGCATAAAAATTATAAAAGATATATGAATAAATTTAATTCAGGAGGTGAGTGACCTGTACATTGAAAGCTATGAGATACTTATGAAAAAAAATTAAAAACACACCTACTGTAAATGAAAAGATATTCCATGCTCATGAACTAAAAGACTTACTATTATTAAAATGCCCGTACTACCCAAAGTGGTTTACAGATCCAGTGTAATCCCTATCAAAAGTCTTATGGCATTTTCACACAAATAGAATAAACAATTCTAAAACCTGTATGGGACCACAAAAGACCTCAAAAGCCAAAGAAAGGAAGGAATAGAAGGAAGGAAGATGTAAAAAGCTGGAGGCATCCTGCACCCTGATTTGCAACTAACTATATTACAAAGCTATAATACTCACATCAGTATGACACGGGCATAAAAACATACACAGAGATCAAAGGAACAGCGTAGAGAGCCCAGAAATAAGCTCGTACATATATGGTCATTAATTCATGACAAAGCAGCCAAGAATATACAATGGGGAGCAGGACAGTCTTGTTAATAAATGGTACTGGGAGAACTGGACAGCCACATGCAAAAGAATTAAATAAAACATTCACCACAAAAAACTAACTCGAAATGGATGAAATACTTGAACCTCATACCTGAAACCATAAAATTCCTGGAAGAAACTAGACAGAATGCTTGCTGACATCGGCCTTGGAGGATATTTTGGATTTGGCACCAAAATCAAAGGCAACAAAAGCAAAAACAAACAAGGGAAACTACATCAAACTGAAAAGCTTCTGCACAGCAAATGAAACCATCAACACAACGAAAAGGCAACCCACCAAATAAAACATTTGCAAATCACACATCTGATAAGGGTTTAAGCTCCAACATGCTAAAAACAATAAAAATCTGATTAAAAGTAGAGGGTATGAATAGACATTTTTCCAAGGGCAACATACAGATGGCCTGTGGATTCACTGAACAGTCCTCAAAACCACTGATAATCAGAGAAACGCAAATTGCAGCCACAATGAGATGTCGCCTCATACACATCGTGACAGCCACTACAGAAAGACAAGAAATGCGTGTTGGCAAGGAGGAAGAGAAAAGGGAACCCTCATGCGCTGTTGGTGGGATTGCAAATGAGTACAGCCACTATGAAAAACAGTGTGACGTTTCCCCAAAAACTAAAAATAGAACTATCATATGATCCAGTAATTTACTTCTGGGTATTTATTCAAGGGAAACAAAGACACCAACTTTAAAAAGTATGTGCACCCCATGTTCATAAAAACAAGCAAACCACAGACAGAGGAGGGGAGTGAAAGCGGGAAAGGGGCAAAGTGGGTCGAAAGACACAAACCTGCAGAGAAAAAACAAGTCCGTACAGCACAGTGACTACAGTCAGTGTGACAGTGTTATATATCTGAAAGTAGCTTAGAGAATAGATCTGAAAAGTGCTTATCACAAGAAAAACCTTTTGTGATGGTGTGGTGATGAATTTTAACTAGACTTAGCGTGGAGACCACTTAGCAATGTACACACATGTCAAAGCATGATGTCGTACGCCTATCACTAAACAATGTTGCAATGTCGATGACGTCTCCATGTTTTAAAAAGGGTGCATTTCAAAAATGATGTGCCTTTCTGACCTGGTCCCACTGCTGTCATTGACCTTGGAATCTTTAGAGGTCACCCACAGGGCTTATAAACTGAAAGGCATCTTCTTGAACTCGTTGGAGACAAATGAGACTCTATATTCAACTGGCTTTGGTTTTTTGGTCGATGACCTTCAAGGTGCAAATACAGCAAGCTTCCTCATCCCAAGCGTTAGCTGCACATACGTGAAGCGCTGGGTGCCCATCTGGGAGAGAAGGAAGCAGAGCCAGGGCACCAGGCACGACAGCATCAAGGACACGACGCCCGCAGATGAGCAGCTGGAAGCGGGGAGGTCTCAGTTCCTTCCTGCTAATTAGCTCCTCCATTGATTCTCCTAGCCATTCAATAAATAATATTTTGCTCACCCACCCTTTTCAAAATGAAGGACAGATGCACAACGAATCAACAATAGATTCAGCCGACATTTATTAAGCTCCTCTACAATAGACTAGGAATTGGGCAAAATAAAATTGTATGGCCATGAGTTTCTAATTTAATTCTGCTTCTTATCGAAACTGAATCAAAAGGCCATTGTTTTGCCTACATCCACAACAATTCAGTTAATTCCTGTATCAACCTACCTTTCTGAAGCAACCGTCCTAACAGCCCTTAATCCTGGCTCACCGAAAGCACCTCGCTGCTCCCCTGCAGCCACACACAGAAGTGAAGGCCCCCGTGGAGCCCAGGAAGGAGAGATGTCGGGGTCAGGGGCACGTAGGTAGATGGTGGGTGAAGCCACGAGGCGCCCCAAGATTGCCCGAGCGGAAGACAGATGATGAGAGAAGAGGAAGGAGGGGGAAATGCTGGAGACCATCCTCACCCCAGAGGTGGAGAGAGAAGTGGAGGGCCCCGAGAGAAGGATGTCACCAAATTCAAAGCAGGAAGGGGTTCGGGGCAGAAAGTAATGGTCCGCAGCTGCCAGTGTGGTCAAGGGGGAAGAAAAGTGGTATTAAGTCGTGACACTCGGCACGTCCCCTGGTATTTTCAGAAAAGTGCTTCTGTAGAGTTGGGTGGCAAAAGTGAGAGCGACGCACAGCTAGAACGGAGCTCCACAGGGCAAATCCCCACAGACAGTTCTCTTAAGACTGCCCAGGACGTGAGGGGCCTAGGGGAGCGGCCTCCCAGGGCGGTGGGGGACCCAAGGCTTGGGGGTCGCAGTGGTGGTGTCTGTTGCTGTTGGACGTGGGCTGGCTTTGAGCACTTTTGTGGATGGTGGTGGGAGTGACTCTGAGAGAGACGGAAATGGAGACTGAAGACTCAGTGAGGGCAGAAGCGTGATCAGAGGAGGGAAGGCCCCAGGTCATGATCCGGGGGAGCCAGGCCATGGGGAGGATGTGTCCTCGAGGGGAAGGAGGCCCCGCACAAAGGAAAGGCAGGCCCGGCTCCACACTCCCGCTTCCCCAGAGCCCTCCATCCAGACCCCAGTTACTGCCAATGCCCTCCGCACCGTGGCCGGGCCCCACACAGAGCAAGCGCAGGACAATTGTCTGCAGCCTGCAAGGACGGAGAGAATTCTCCGTGCATCAGCAATGGAGCCTCCCCGGAAGCCTGAGAGTGGAGCCAGCTCCCCTCGGCTGAGGGCAGCAGGTGTCGGGCCCTGTGACATCTGCCCCTCCCTTGGATTCTCCTTCCTTGCCGCTTTCCTGCCCTCTTAACCCCCAGCCTCAAAGTGCTTGTGCATTTCTCCCCCTGAGAAAAGAGATGCTGGGTCATCCCGCAATGCTCTGGGAAACCCAGAGCTCTTTCTGCAAAGCCAGGCAGAGCCTTTGTTCTTTGTGGCAGGAAACTTGAGCAGTGCTAGGCCAGGCAGTGGGAAGGGCTGCCCCCACCCCAGTCCCCTCTCTGTGCCCATCCCTGACGGGACACGTTCCCTGAAGCACCAGTCATGCCCCAGTCCACTCCATGGGCTGGCGTCTATAAAGAAACCAGCAGCCACCTGCTCTGCAGGGGCCGAGAAGTCAAACTCTCAGCAGAAAGATGTGGGGTGGGTGACACTGTCTGCTGCCGTCCCTCCTCCCCTCCCCACAGCCAGGGCTGGTGGACCCAGCTGGCCTCTCAGAGGGCTGACTTCCCTACCTGTCCACCCTCAGCTAGGAACTTCACTCCCTGCAGGGGCGCCCTGACCTGGGCCTCCTCCTGAGAACTCAGCTCCTGCCTCATTCCAAAGGCAGCCCCACCCTGCGCCCCAGACCAAGTCCCAGGACAGCTACCCACTCAGAGATAGAGCTCCCTCGTCCCCTCTGGAGGAAATGCACTCCACTCCTGCACACTGGCCTCGTTCATGAGTCCCTGTTCAACTCCCTCAGTTCCCCAGACCATGTCACAGCAGTCACCTGGTACACTTGTCGGCAACCTGCCACCTGCTGGACACCATGGACAAGACCTCCCCATGCCTGTTGCTCCCCTGAGTGCCACCACAAAGCTCCCACTGGCCCAGGTTTCCTACTCCATGCTGGCCTCAGCCTCCTCCTTTATACAAGGGGCACAAAGACAGCACCCACGCTCCAGGGAGGTGCTGAGGCTTTGGTGACACAGAGGGGTGAAGGGAGCCACAGGCCCCCGGACCACTGTCAGTGTGGGCCTGTGGCTCCCACTTCAATCACAGCGGAATACTCAGCACCCCCGTCAGGAGTCGTCCTGCTGGAAGCAGGACGAGCGTGGCTCTGAGTCCCGACAGACCTCAGTGTGAATCTGCACTCCGGCACTCACTCTCCGTGTGACTCCGAACAGTCGTTACACCCTCCACACCCTCATCTAGAAAGCCTTCCAGGAGGTCGTGGATGATGAGATGAGAAGAGGAGAACGCACCTCTATTCAGATGTGTTGAATGGAAGTCTGTGCTCCTGGCTGAGTCCTCTCCCCCGAATGAGCAGGCAGGGCTGCCCAGCTTTGACACAGACCTCCTCTGGATCTCCCTGGGGGCTCTCCCTGGGGAAGCACCAGGTGCCAGGTCCTGTCCCCGAAGGGAACCGTGGGGCCCAGGCAGGACGCTGCATCTCCCCTGTAGGCCTGGGCACAACACAGCGCCCCCCCACCCCCCGCAGGCCTGGGCATGTGTGATGCAGTCAACCACTGCCCTTACCTGTTCGCAGAATCCATGAGCGGCTTGCATCCGAGGAGCCTGCAGGTGTCCTTCCAAATTAGACGGGAACCTGGGGAAAGAATGACTTTGTCAGGATGCGGGGTCGGGAACAGCCCTCCTGGTTAGAGACAGTAGTTATTCACAACTGTGTGTTTCTCCTTCTTGGCTGCTGCCTGCATCCAGCCAGAGAAGAAACTGGGGGGAGCAGGAATAGGGGCCTCCACTAGCCCCTGACCAGCTCCTGCCCATGGACCTCCCAGGACGGGCGGGCAGGGCTGCAGGGAGCAGCAGGAGAGCCGAAGGCCAGGCCTGATTCCCAGCTGGCTGATTTGGGACTTTGGGAAAGCAACTTGGCCTCTCTGAGCCTCGGCTGCCTCGCCTACGCAATGGGCATTATAACATGGCCCGAGGACACGATGCGGCTGTGTGAGGGCCTCAGTCAGACATTCTGTGTCTGCACTTTCATCAGCTCGAGTTGAACAAGCAGGGGCTGAGTTCTGGGGTGTTCTGTAACAGAAAGGAAGGGAAAGCAATGGCCATATAAAGCACCTACTACGTGTTATTATTGCAGAGACATTTGTGTTTCATCCTCAAAATAAGCTGAGGGAGTGGGCACATGATTCCCATTCTAAGGGGGAACGCTGGAAGCCTCAGAGGGGTTAAGCAATGGGTTGAAATCTGCATCAACAGCGAAGGATGAGCCCCATGTACCTGCCAGTTAGCAACCTGTAACTGCAGGAGGCCCAGGGCTGTGGCGGGGGGCAGTGAGGAGTTCACAGCAGGCTGGGTTGCTGCCTGGACAACGTGCAGAGGGGGAGACAGCACATAAGAAAACAGGCTCACTCTTGGAGCAGGAGGACATCCCATCAGGGCACACACTGAAAGTCCCTAAGCAGGCAAGCAGGGTGCTGCCTGGGGCTGGCACCCTGCCCCAGAGCACAGGGGCTTCCTCTGACCCGTCATTGCCAGACTGGGGGAGGCAAAGGCACCTGCGGTAAGGTCAGTGCAACCAGGTCTTCCACAGCCACCTGGATCAAAGGAGCTAACCCTGCAACCGAGATCACTACCAGAGTCACACCCTGTCACCAGTCCTTCCTACTTGTGTCCCCAAGCCTGGTCCACTCTAGCCTGCCTTCGGCCTGGCCAGCTCCCACCTGCACTTCAGATCTCTCTGTAGAATGCACTCCCTCGAGAAGCCCTCCTGGAGTCTCCCAGGTGGGTGAGATCCGCTGGCCTGCACTGCCCTGGGGTCCGGAGTCCTGCCTGTGCGGGAGCTCGGCCCCACCCCTGCACACTGTCTCCTTGGCTGCCCTCCACCCAGATTGTAAGCTCCAAGAGGGCAAGGACTGCCTGCTTCTCTCCCCTGATGCAGACAGCTCCAAACCCTGCCACACAGAGTCCTATGCATTAACATCATTACCAATGACATCCTCACAAAGCAAGCGATGCAGGTGAGATTCTGAGCACGCACGCGTGGGCAAGGGGTCACTGACGGGGGCTAGCGACAGTCTTCCCAGTGCAGCAGGCTCGGGCTGTTCATGGAAATGCCCGAGGTGGGCCGTGTGTGTGTTCATTCGTTCAGCATGCCTTTCGGGTGCCAGGTCGCACTGCACATGGAAGATCCAACAGTCAGAAGACCATGGCAATGCTGGGCGTGTAAAGGTGTGCACCACCGTGCATGGCAGGCAGGGCTGGGCTGCAGGTAGAGGCAGGAGTGGAGAGTCCTAGCCGGGACCCACAGGAAAGGCTCACCTGGTATAAAAGGAGAGGAAAGCACGACCTGCTGAGCAATGGGGAATCATGACAGACCCACTGGTGGCGTTCAAGGCAGCTCCATCCAGAATTCTGGAGTGCTGGAATGTTTTACAAAGTCCCCAGGAACACTGGCGTGCTGACCACAAAGAGAGTGTGGTGGGGATGAACTCAGCGCTGGCCCCACTTTCTTCCTGGGCAGCCGGTCTGGGTGGCCCGGTGGCCTCTGCCTTATGTTTAAGTCCCGAGTCCTCATGAGGGTGGGTATTGCAAACAGTTGCCGAAACAGGCTGGGCTGCAGCTCTCAGCTTCCAGACATGGTTGAAACCATGACAAAGAGAGACTTTGGTTATGGGAGGAGTTGCTTTTGAGGACCTTTGCAGGCTGGGACGGTCTTCATCAAACTGCTGTCCCCGCTGAAATGCCCTTCCTTCTTACTCAGGTATGATTAGAAAAATGGCCAGACTTTGAGCTAAAAATACCAGTGCTTTATGTCTCTCCACGGGGGGAAAGGAAGACAAGGGAATCTATGAAAGTAACGAGGAATTTCATCCTTCAGTGGACTTCAGAATGGATATTTTAGACTCAGCCATCCATAAACATTGGGTAATCTCATACTCTTGTCGCGCAGGATGAGTTCCACGGAACGAGCCACGGATGTGCATCAGGCTGGCGAGGGGCCCCTGAGCATTTAAAGCCCTGAGTGGACAGCTAGCCTCCTCTGTGCCCAGGCAGACAGACGGCCCAGTCGAGAGCCAAGCGACCAGTGTGCCGGGCAGCGCACACGCAGGAGAGCTCAGGCCCTGAGATCAGGCAGCTTCGAGTCAGCTGGAGTCTGGGGAGCCTTGAGCCAAAATCCTGCTCCCATCTGGCCCCAGCTGTGACCTGCCTTGGGTACTAGAGCCTGCAGGATTTGAAAGGCGCCTGGTGGTTTGGCCCACGCCCGGCGCACGCAGAATTGCCCACCACGCCCCATCTGTCCCCACCGTTACTCTAGCCAGAACTGCCCCTCAGTCTGTCCCTCTCCCCATCTGTCCTCTGCCTGCCCTGGGCTCCTGTACTTGCTCCCCTGCCCCCCAGCCTAGATTAGCCCTCCACCAGGCTTTCGGCTGCCAGCCTAAACATCACACCTTCCAGCCTAAACATCACGCCTTCTGGAAGCCTCCCTGCCCACCCCATCACCACAGGATGGATCAGCTGCTGCTTCTGCTATGACTTGTTGATTCCAGGCAGTAGACGCCAAGACCGTCACTGTCAGTGCCACCTCTCTCTGCAGCCCCAGCCCCAGCCGCCCAGGCTGGCTCCCCCTCCTGCTGCACTGACCGAGCTTCTCACACACAAACACACCCCATCACACTCACCAGTCCCTCTTTCCCGAGCCACCAGGACCCATCTGAGCGACCCTCCCTGCAGTTTCCCCACAGCCTTGCCTGCCTTAGAACTACCCCCTCACACAATGCCCCTCGGCCCCTGGTGCCCTCCCCCAACCAAACTGCGAGGTCTCCCAGCAACGGTGTGGCCACAGGCTTGTCCCAGATGGAAAGCCAGCATCTATCTCAGCTGAGCCCGGAGTGGAGGGGCCAAGCAACCTTCAAGGTCCCTGGTATTTGTGTACTCCTGACACACTAGAATGCACCTCCCTCCAAAACTGGGAACAGGACGAGTGAAATAAAGGGGCTTCCCACCCTGTTTTTATGAGCTAGTAACCTGGTCGCAAGAGGCAGGGGTTTGTCCACTGCTCGGGAGCACACGTCTGCACCACCCAAGAACAAGGTGAGTTCTGTCCTGGGGAGACTGCCCGCGGGCAGCCACCCCTGTCCACTTCTGATGTGGGAAAAGACGGTTTGGTGTATTTGATAAAAGTCAGTGTCACGGAGGATTGGCAGTGCATTGACCCAGTCCTGCATCAGGTAGTTCACGCTCCTCATCGCCTTTGACCCTCGCCCGGCCCAGGAGCTCCGCTCAGCTATCCGCACCCTGCCCCGGATGGAGAACCAGGACGGTGTTTGAGTCTCTGCATGGACAGTCGCACAGACATCAAGGGGCCGAGCTGCCCTTCAGGTTTAAGCTCCAGCGGCCTGGGTCCAGAGCTAGAGCTCGGAACCGCCACGCTGTTCCCAAATTTCTCTGCATTTGGGTTTTTCGGCACCTCTTTGGACTCAGGCGGGTGTGCGGAGAGGCTGCAGAGCTAACACACACTCAGGCCTCCGTGTCCGCGGCAGGCTTGCCCACAACAGATCTTTCTTATCCCGCCTCCCCTGACTCTCGAGGACGACAGAGTAGAGTATTGCATTTCCAAGGGTGTCTTTCATCAGAAAAGTATATTCTTTGATCACCCTCCCTCTTCCCAAAGTTACAAAGGCAAAGATCAAGTTGCCAACCGGAACCGCATTCATCACGGAGATAACCATCAGCTACCCCCCCCCCGCCCCCTCTGCCACCTTCAAAGAGCACACGTCAGCTGGTGGGCAGCTGGCGGTAGGACCCGGAGACCTGGGCCAGGGACTGCGGAGGCTCAGGGTTAAATCCAAGCTCTGCTCCTACCCGTGGGCAAGTCACTTCTCTCGTAGCTGTTATTTCTCCATCTGCACCGTCTGCACAGCAAGTTGGGGCCTCTGCACACTATTAAATGATGGAATAAACAAACTGATAACTTCATAAAGTATAGCATATCCCAGCCATCTTCCTGCTGTGAGATACTATGGCTCTCAAGCGTTTTTCTAAAGAACAGTGCAGCTTGGTTCTTGTCCAAGCAACACTCCGGCAGCCTGAGTCAGGACCGGTATCCGGTCCTGAGCTGAGGAGGTGAGTCAAAGCAGCGAGGCTTGAAGCCAGACCCTGGTACCATTCGAGGTCTGGGGACATCAGGCCTCTTCGCTTCCATTCACACTGCAACCCAGTGGCCGATGCACAAGCTGCCTGCGCAGGGCATGGCCTCCCAGCCCTGGGGGCGGCTGCGGTGAGCCCCACCCCAGCGGGCCACTCTCCGTCTCTCCTCCCTCCAGTTTCTCTGTGAATGACAGATCTGCTCTCTGACACCGTGCATGACAAAGTGACCCAGTACAGAGTCCTATTAAGATAAATCACATTTAAGTTTAGGAAATTATACGTTTGAATCCTGTGATTTAATATCACGGTGACACTGGAGAGGAAGGAGAGAGAACTCAATTAGAGTCTAATTAGACCAGGCGACTCTCAAGGCCTGCGTTGGCTTCCTGCCTCCGTGAGGGGAGTTAGGCCGAGCATCCCATAACCCCAGCCCCCATGCCTCAGTTTCCCCACCTGTAAAATGGGGACAGTCCTTGTGGAATAGAAGAGTGGCCTTAAATGAGACAGAGAAGGAAGAGAGGGCTCCAAGGAAAGACTCTAAAGCCCCCAGTCCAGCACCCACCAGCACCCACTCTGGGCCCCGACCCAGTCAGCATCTGCTGGGATCCCAGACGGGTGCAAGAGGGCCTATGTACTCTTGGACTCTGCACCACAAGCTGTGGAACCTGTGTGCAGACCCCGTTTGCCAGGCAGCTGTCCCCCTGGGCTTCCAGAGCCCCACACACCACAAGCCACCATGACCCTGAATCCTTCCTTCAGCATCAACCAGCCTAAAATCTCCCCCTTTCCAATGCCAGCCACTCCGTCACTGCTGCAGCCCATCTGACTGACGGGTTGGGCTGCGGCTGCTGTCTCCTCACTCCTTACTGTTCTGCCATCACCCCCACCCCAACCCCCAACACTGCCCCTTCCAGGGTCAGCAGTGGTCTCCTAGGAGGCACCTCCTTCAGTCCATGTCCCCCTTGGCACCTCCCCAGCATCAGCCACTCTTTGCCTCTCACCCCACTGAATCCCTCTCCCCTTCTGGTACCTGCGATCCCAGATGGTGTCATTCCAGAACCACAGGCAGGCCAGCATATCTTTCTCCACTCAAGCTGCCTCTTCCTCCACTCCGGCCGCCCCGTCTCCCCAGCCAGCCTGCCAGCCCCTCCTGCTGAGGACACACAGCGGCCATGCCCTGCCCGCCTCGACTCCCCTTTGAGGATTCAGACCCACCTACCCAGCTCCCGACCGACCAACACGCTTGTCACTTCTGCGCCCATCCCAGGCAGCTACAGACTCAGCTGCCACGAGCAGAACACTTCTTCTGGGCCAATCTTTTCGCTCCCGATAGTCTCCTAGACTCCAGAGTCTGGGACTGGAGAGAGTCCCACTGTGCAGAGGTCTTTGGGGGGAGGAAGAGTCCACCGGGGGGACCTGCCTGGAGGAAGCTCTGCGGTGGCGTGGGCGTCCCACGACAAGGGTCAAAACAGTCGGTGAGACGGGCTGTGTGGGGGCTGAGCGGCATGGGGTGTGAAGGCCATGAGGAAGGAGGTGTGGGCGGGGCTCAGCCTGAGAGGATGCACCCGTTAAACAAAAGCAGCAGTGAGTCGGGTCAAGGGCAGAGTGGGACTCAGAGAAAGGCTGCAAACCTGACATCTAGGTCCCACATGGGATATGGGAGCAAGCTAGCAGCAGCGAAGCCACCCGTGTGCTGCCCCCCTCCCCGACCCTGTTTCCTGCCGGAGCCTGAGGTGCACCATGTGGCACTGAAGCCGGGCAGGCCGGTGGGGGTGAGGAGGAGCGAGCCTGGAAGGGGCCTCGCCCCCAAGCTCCATAGGACGGAGGTGGGAGGCACCTCATGGGACCCAGGCAATGACAGCAACAGGACATGGTCTCCAGTAATTCACATCACAGAGGATTTTGCTGGTGATCGCTCTGACCAAATGATGGTGATAATGACAATCACAATATAAATAGCAAGAGATGGGCTGCTCTTCTGCCGCCCTTACTAAATGGTAGCGCCGCTTTATGCGCTAACAACTCCAGAGATGTAAGTGCTATAAATACACAGCTCACTTGAAAGTGTCTGACTTTCTTTGCATTCAGTCCCTTGTAAGTTTTTAAAAATAAGTCTTTGAATTCATTTTTTAAGCTCCTCTAGCTGAATACAGCAAATATGGACTGAAACAAAAATTAAAATTAAAAATGTATAAATTCATAAAATACTTAAACTTTCAAATGATGCATTCAGTGAGTTTATAGCATTTCTGCTTCTGAAGTTATCGAATCTTAAAATTGCGCTA